>ML120526.1:123861-178970 GCA_003788595.2 Choiromyces venosus 120613-1 | reverse complement strand
CCGACAAAGCGGTGTTTGGCCATATTCGTCTGGCGTGCTAGGATTGACGTCCTCTCGTGCCAAAAGCGCTTTTACTACCGCCTCATGGCCGTTCTCAGCTGCCCAATAAAGCGGTGTTCGGCCCCCTGTGTCTGGTGTGTTGGGATTGACGTCCTCTTGTGCCAAAAGCGTTTTTACTACCGCCTGATGACCGTTTCGAGCCGCCCAACAAAGCGGTGTCCGGCCGGAGGGGGTGTCTGGCATGTTGGGATTGATGTCCTCTCGTGCCAACAGCGTTTTGACCGCACCGTCTTGGCCGAACTGAGATGCTGTTAAAATACGATTTCCTTGCATGCATATGACTCATACATATGAGTCACGTGTTAAGCCTATCTCCTGGCCACTGAAACATTCAGTCCAGTTTTAAATGTTGAATACTAGCCTATTTGAGGAATCGGGAGTAAATCTACGCGGACTCTGTCATGGCCATGCTCAGCTGTACAGATTTCGCGGTATTCTGAGCACTACGCCACCCTGTAGCCTCCAAGTTTTTCCTGTCACGATTACTCAAATAAGCTAGTATTCAACATTTAGACTAAAAACTGGACTGAATGTTTCAGCGGCCGAGGGGATAGAGGAAGTTTTCTTACACTTATGGTGGGGGAATCCTTAAACCGGAGCACCTACGACATTCATCTTGCTTAGTAATACATGTTAATCTGAGTCCAAAACGGTTAACTATTAGTTAATTTGGCTTTCTTGGCATATTTACCGTACCTCTTGGCATTCTTAACAGCAAATAACTGGAGGAGCGACATTTGTTCGCTCCACATAAACTTTAAACCCCAATAGCTCGCCCAAAAGTTAATATTTTTAAATCCTCTTTCTATTTTCTGAATCTACAGCTTGTTGCCTATCGGGAAATAGATAGAAAATAAAAATAAAAGTTGTTGTTGAAGAGCCTTAGTAGTTTGAAGTTGGGCATTTTTACGGGTTGGAAGTGCTCCGGTTAAAAGTTAAAGGTTTCCCCCACCATAGATTAATCAGCGCAAGTTTATAATATCTTTAAGTTTCTACTATATTTGTTCACTTATTACTGCCAACTCTCTGACAAGAGCAAGCGTTCGAATCACGAATATTTTCAGATGCCCATATGAGTGCCGTACTGCCTGTGCTATCTATTGCATTGACATCCCATTCCTTCATCCCCAACGGAACAACAAGCTCAACAAGGCCAAAAAATACTGTCCCATGGAGCCCTGTAAATCCCGTAACTCGGTCCGCCGTGTCATAGGATATCTCCTGCCATTTGGACATCTCTTGCCTATAACGCCATAGTACAAGCTGAGCAGAGATGTGCTCCTCAAATCCATCCAACAGTCTCACCGCAAGTGTTTTCACATTCTCCGTCGTCTCCTTTCCCGCGTGCTTTGCCCACTGACAGGAAGCATATTCTAGAAGCGGAATACTTGGCGCCTCAAAGCAAAGAGTTGGCAAAAAGTTATGGATACATTGAGAATTAAGGCATGTCAAGCAAACCTCGGCAATTGAAGAGTGGGGGCTACTCGTGCCAAGGTTGTGGCCCCCAGCCACAACCCCCGGAGTTCGCAGGCTCACACTCAGGGGGGCACTCTAAAGAGTGCCTGACAGCTCAACGATCCTTTATGCAGTGTTCCCAACCGTCCCGGGCGCCCTACAGGGCCCTGGCGGGCTGGTAGGCCCGGGCGTCCCGGGCGGGGTGGGTAAGGACGGCAGGGCATGGCGTCCGTCTTTCGTAAAGACGGCCGTCCTGCGGGTTGACGCCCGGGCCCTGCAGTCTTATGGCAAATGGCATCTTCCGGCCGTCATTTGCAGGGTCCGGCCGTCATCTGCAGGGCCCGGCCGTCATTCGCAGGGCCCGGCCGTCATCTGCAGGCTTCGGGCGTCATCTGTAGGGCCCTATAGGTATTTCATAAACTACAGAATAATGGATGGTCGTCCCACAGTGTAAGTGGTTATCTCGTAGCAGGGACGCATTTAATACAATATTTTCATACGGTCTCGAACAGGGGAATAAATAGGCTTGGATTTTTCAAGAGAACAGGAAAGCAATCCCATGCACAATAAAGATCCTACTCCGAACGCTCAATTTTCTATTACTTTGGTTAGGGGATGAGGTTATAGAGGCAATTGAGTGTATGAAATCATGGCGTAAGGCTGGCCTAATTTCGGAGACGCGGGTTACGGATGTAGAGATAATGCTGAAGGATTTAGAGGACAGAGCAGTAAAGTTGGCTCTGGGAAGGAGCATAGGTTCCGGTTGCTCTGAACCAGGTTCCGATGTGAGTGCACAGATTGGTTAGTTTCAGTACGTGTGGATGGGGGGATTTGCTACATGTACCAAGAGGGAGTTAATATGTTATTAGTATCAGAATATAAATGTTTGGTTTCGTTATGACTACAGACTTACTGTACCCAAAATAGATCATGCATGTGAGACACCTATAGGGCCCGGCCGTCCGTCCCGGGCGAAGGTTAGGACGGACTATAGGACGGGCGTCCGTCCAGGGCAGAGTCCCAGAAACCGGCGTCCGTCCCGTCCAAGGCAAAAGACGGACGGACTGGACGCTTGGGAACACTGCCTTTATGGCTCAACGGTCCTTTGTGGCTCACCATAGTAAATTGGTGGCTCAACACAACTCTATAAATTAAGGTAACCTCATGGTACAATACAACTTTCTGGCCTCATACAACTTCCCATGCTAATGGATTATTATAGTACAGTACTAGTATGATAGTTGAACATAATACCTAAAGTTTAGAGAATACAGTATTTTGTTTTAGACTAATTTTTGCAATCTCACCTGTTGCTTGATCCCGATTATAATCAACCTGGATATCTTCTGTTTTTGGGCTTGAAATCCCTTCCTGGCTTTTACCTTTTCCTTTATCTCATTGAGGAAAGGTTTACATGCCACTCTCTGAACTGTTTTTTTGTTATTTTGTGCCTTGCCTAGTTGTTTTTCAACCTTTTGGACCTCTGTATCTTCTTTTCTTTTTCCTATTTCATGTGCTTGAGAAGCATATATTACACCACCATTTTGTATCAGCCTCCTACTTTGAGCTCTATGACTTGCATTCCTGACTTCCTCCACTGGATATGTATTTTCCAAGTGCTACATTGTTAATGTACCTGATTGAGTAAGGGCTAGCCCACCTTAGGGTATGAGCTTAAGTCTTTGCTGGAAATCTAGTGATATATCTTTTGCATCTTGTAGTAATTCTTTACCTTATGTCTTCAGATATGGAATTGTAAGAGGAATACATGCAGAAGACTCAAGAGGAGGTATTGCTAGTTCCCTAAGGGCTAGAGCTGCCTCCTATAGCTTTGAAATAACCTGATCAGGATTATATGAAATAAGGCCTATAGCTCTGAATGCTGATCTGATAGTTGACAGTTTGAATGTTTGTTGATGGATGGAATCAATTGTATCCAGAAATTCACATTTGTCAAAGTCTTCACAGCATGTTTGAGTGGCTGTTAGGATCGCCTATACAATCTCTCCTATTATATAACCATGCAACAAGCAATGATAATATATAGTTAATATAGTACAGAAGTGGAAGGGAATAAATACTCAGAGTCATATTTATTATTCTCTACTTAATCTTCCTAAGATTAAGTTCTTATATTTTTACTCAATCTTCCTAAGACTAAGTTGTTCGTTCACTTCTTCCTTATCCTGTAAGGAAGATATTGCAATGTTCTTTTCTTTTTAGTAAAGAGCGTAAAAGTGTTTTATATTCATAAAGTTGTAAAGTTATATCTAGGAAATAACTTAGGTGGTTGCTTAAAGAACTAACTACTGCATCGTATCCTCCTCCTTATATAGTCCTTCCACAACCCGCTTACAAATCAATAACTATTATGAGTCACAATTGTGACTCATACATTTGCGTAACAAAATAACCACATGACCTCAAGTAGGTCATGTGTGAAACTCACATGACTTCTAAATAAGTCATGTGCGCAAAACCAACTAATAACTTTTTAAACAAGTTATTGCACAATCAAATCAAATATAACAATTATGACTCACAAGTGTGAGTCATGCGTGAAACTCACATGACCTAATTGGTCATGTGTGCAAAATCGTTACAAACCTATGACCTCATAATCATGAGTCATGTGAAAACACTTTTCCATACTAGGTTTGTAATAGTGGCTACCTCTACAGCCTCTGAGTGATAATACTTATAAGGTTGAAATACTACCATATCTAAAGGCTAAAAAAGGTAGCTTGAATGAGGAGGTAGACAGAAAACAATAATTCTGTACTGGTCACAATAGTCAAGAAACTATTTCATATAATGGGAGTCAAAGCTGTTGAGGAGTAGCAGTTGGTAAGTTCTGACTTGTTGCTTAGAGCAGAATTGTTCAAAATCAATAGCCAAGTTCATTATCAATTTGTCATTGCTGTAGCCTATTTCTAATGTACCTACAAGGTAATCATGTAGTATACTGGTAGTAGTATACCAGGACTCCTAGTGGATAACACTAGGAATAATAATCATTGGGGGTAAAATAACCCCATTACCACTAATAGTTTTACAAACAGTTACAAGTTCTCAATTTGTAGAACTAGCTAAGTAAGTCTGCCAATTTAGGTCTCGAGTAATAATACATTAGTCATATCTTATACCAGTATAGAAACCAGTTTCATCAAATTTCTACTAGTCACCTGGCTGAATGTTGCATCTTTGACAGACTATAAGATATTTTTGAAACCAAGCTTGAAAGTTGTCTGGTTGGTGAGAATTCTTCCAATCCAGATCGATTGATTGTTACTTCTGAAAAAAATACTCAGGATAATGATCCAGGAAATATAAGGCGCACTGGTTACTGATAACAAGTACTGGTCCTGAGCCTATTTACCCATATTAGAGAATTACATTTATACAGCTTGATACTGTTTGCAAATGGGCACTAGTACCTACTTGATCTAAAAAGTCAAGATGCTGAGAGACAGCTAACATACACCAGGTAGATCCAAGATATCAGAGATTATTGAGACAGTATCTGTGCAGTAAGATCTGGGCAATCATGATAGTGTCTCTCTTCACTTCACACTGGATAAAATCAGTAATATGCACCAAATAAGAATAAGAAAAGAAGTCATACTCTAGTAAAAGGGGTAGAATTACCAGAACCAGTTCCAGGACTCTTATGTTCTGAACTTGAGGAGCTCCAGTCATCAGGCTCTTTTTGCCGTCTATTTGCTGGAGTCAGGAGGGGGGTATTGATGTCTATTTGGAGAGATAACAGAAGATACAGAGAGTAAATAGGGTAACATAGATCATAGTGAGTGTGTGCAGTAATGAATTTGTCTCCCTTGGCCTCTAAGTAGTAGTGGCTTTGGGTGGGGAATGTTGCTTGAGTAGTGGTTTTTTTTTTTACATCTACTTAATGCATGACTTCCATAGCCTCCGCACTAGTGATAACTCATACCTGACTAAGTATCCTCCAATCCTTCTTGATGTCTTTATTGATTTTAATCTCTGCCCCAAGTCTCTGGATCTCAGTTTAGTAATATCTGTAGGTGTGAGGTTGTACTCTACTGTATGGGAGAAGCAGAGGATCAGATTGCATATTTCCTCCTCTACAGTTGTTTTTACAAAGCTTAAGGCCTGATTTATTTACTGCTAGAGCTGATATTTTGTATGAGGGGTTTTATTGAGTAGAAAGTGATGGCCAAGATCAGTAGAGTGTTTGGGTGGTTGGGTTCAGGTCTGTTTTGGTAGAACTATGAGAGGTAAAAATGGGACAATCCCTATTTTGTAAAAGGTACTAGCAAAAGGCCTGTGAGAACTTAAGGGTGGCTGGTCATGTGTTGAGCTTGGTTGTTGTGTGATTAACTGTGCACCCTGCAGTGTGAGTAGCTGTGCACTCATACTGCACTTGCTGTACCCTCAGCTGTGCACTCACCCTGTCCTCAGCTGTGTACTCACCATGCAAGTAGCTGTAGAGTGTAAAAATAAAATAAAACGTAACCCTTAATAAAGCTAAGAAATCAATACAGACAGGTAAGAAAATATAAAGGATCCTCTTTGACTGTAGAATTATCCTACAATTGTAGTACCCAATGATAACCAAATTCACCTCTTGAAAAGAATAACATATGGTGCAAAGGCATATATGAAGTATGATTCCCATTTATTGTAGAAAAATGTAGTCTATTATCATTACTTCTTGATGCTAAAATAACGCCACAAAATTCACTCTCTGTATATTCATTTCTAATAATTATAGCCACCTCATTACCAGTTGGCAAGTTGTATCTTCACTTATCTACTCCTAATTCAACAATTAGTTGTAGTTGTGAGTTTAATACTATTCATGTTATTCTATCAGCAGCATTAATATTTGCAGTATCTAATCTTTCCTTTGCTGTTTGATATATGCAAATAAATAGATCACACTCATCTAATATGAGTATAAGTTATTCAAGAAGATGTAAATCTAAATCTAAAAAAGATATAAACCATATAATAACAGCATATTGTGGATTATGCAGGAATAGTTATACAAATTGAGATATACTACATAGTACAGGTTCTAGTGAACTCTATAAATAATATAGCTTACCATGAATCTGAAAGCATTGAACTCCTGGTTTCCAAGTTATTATATATATATCTGCTTGATATTTACTCAAAGTAAAAGAAAGTTCAGAGTTATATGCTTGAATTTTATTGCAAAATATTCAACTTATACAGTCTTAGATTTTCATCAATGATTGGAGTAGCTCTGGTGGAGGCAATAGGAGTGGCAACTAAACTGCACCTTTCTTATAATATTGTTTGAAAACTGACTATGTTGTTGTACTTCTTGATGTGTACTTATTGAACCAATGTTTTACATTACAAAAATCACAAATTATGTTCATTTGTCCTAAATTCAATGCTTTCTACCTTGCTCACTTCATGATAAATGCAAGTAGTATTGTTGCTTCAAGTATGTATTTCCATATTGGTAATGATAGTATGTAAGTTTCTATATTTACATTCTATTTCATATTAGCTCATTTAATGTTAAGTATTACTTTACTTGACATACCTCTCTATAACTGATCCAGTATCTTGCTTAATATCTATCTTCTATAGTCTCAGTATTGGTCCCCTTCTCTAGAGTATCAGATGCTTGGTCTTTGTCCTATTAGTAACTTTATACACATCATAATAGTTGTTATATTAAGTGAAAGGATATTAAAACTTACTAAACAGTCTCTATATATTTTATAAATTTATCTATGGCTATTTCTATCGAATTCTGATAGGCTCTTATACTGTTTACACCTACTGCATTATTGGTTTGACATTGTGCTATATGCCCTTATTAGTTACACAACTATATGCTTACTACTTACTATACTAAATGGAAATATAAGCTCTTACCAAATGTGATAAATATAATGTAATATGGTATGAAATACTGTATATTTTGTCTGAATATAATGTAAGGAATAATAATATTGTAATAATACTTTATATTGTATAGTTGTAAAGGTGTATGTTGTATCATCTCTTTTGCTTGTTTTTACTGGCAGAATGTGTGCAATGGTTCTTGCAACTTTGGCATTGCTTACATATGTATAGGAGTTAGTTATAAATTCTTACCTCAAAATCCAGATCTTTTAATTTATGTATATGTTTCTAGTTTCTTTTTAACATTTTCTTTATTTTTATTATACAATTCTACATTCATATTTTTACTGTATATTATTTATTTTTTCCATTATATGCATTCTTTTTTGAATTGGAGTGTGGCTCATTCTATCTTGGTTTGTTGTGGTATTTTATATTGTATTGTGGCTTGGATGTTTTAGTTGTACATGCCAAGAAAGCAACTCCAGTACAGTACAAAAAATAGCATTATGTTGTGAGGCTTGGATGTCTTAGTCGTACATGCCAAGAAAACTACTCCAGTACAATATAGAAAAATGGCATTATGTTGTGAGGCTTGGATGTCTTAGTCGTACATGCCAAGAAAACTACTCCAGTACAATATAGACTTTTGACATTCTCAATAGTATAGGCCTGAGCTCTCACCTGCTTGTAAAGTAGAAGGAAGTTATGGTGGTCGATCTCAATATTTGTTGTAATATGGTAATTTTTAATCGTGTTCCCATAGTATTTCTGGAGAGGCACAAATAGACCAACATTGAAGTGCTGAAGGATATGGGTAGAATGTGCAGGAAGACAGAAGTAGATAATATTATTTGAATCATAAAATTCACTGAACTTGAGATTCCAATGAGATGAATACCCATCAAGGATAAGCAATTATTTATCCTCTTGTATTCTATGCTGGAGGACATTTTTCCAACTACAGAGATGATAGATCTCAGTAAACCAATAATATCTCAGCTCTTTATCAGCCCAACCATTGGACGATTTCCCAAACCTCACCTCATTATCCTCCTCTTTTATGTTCCCAAATTGACTATATATGTGAACCTTCCCCTTCGTTATCAGGAATATGGAGAAGACAAATCTATTAGCTGAAATAGCTTCTATTAAGGTTACTATCTCCTGCTTCCCGTCCAGCTGCACATATGGATTTTTTTTCCCTTGCTGGGTAACAAATTTGGTTTTCAATAATTAGTCAAGGATAATATCCTTTTCATCCACATTGCTGATACTATAGTCTTTTATATTATTCTTAGCTAATATCTTTCTCAGCTTATTACAGTAGTTCTTAATCGTACTATAGTCATTGGCATAAACCTACTGTTTATCCATTTAGACTACAAATTTAACCACCAGCTCTGATTGATAGTTGGGGAATTGGGTTATCCAATAATTCTCTATTCACTCATAGATAATATTTCTTTTCCCTTCTTCCTCACACCACATATGCAAGACCTTCCACTCCTGCACTGTTAACTTCTCTGCTATTTGCCAAATTCTGTTGAGCCTTGATGGAAACCTATTGTTACAAATCTAGCATGGTAAAGGGTTTTCACATGACTCATAGTTATGAGATCACAGGTTTGTAAGGTTTTTGTGCACAGGACCAAATAGGTCATATGAGTTTCACAAATGACTCATATTTACAAGTCATAGTTGTTATATTTGATTTGACTATGCAATAACTCATTTGAGTTATAAGATGTTTTGCACACATGACTTAGTTAAAGTCATATGAGTTTCACACATGACCTATTTGAGGTCATGTGGCTATTATATTATGTGAAGTGTATGAGTCACAGTTGTGACTCGTAATGAATTATTGATTTGTAAGTGGGTTATGGGAGAGACTATATAAGGAGGAGGATACAATATTGTAGTTAGTTCTTCATGCAACCACTAAAGTCATTTCCTAGATATAACTTTACAACTTTATGAATATAAAACACCTTTACTCTCTTTACTAAAGAAGTCTAAAGATATCTTCCTTATAGGATAAAGAAGAAGTGAATGAAGAAACTTAGTCTTAGGAAGAATAAGTAAGGATACGAACAAAGAAAGGAACTTAATCTTAGGAAGATTAAGCAAGAACTACTAAATACAACTTTGAGTATTTATTCTCCATCCAGACAAGTATTATAATAACATTATCGCATCATTACCTGTTGTAAGGTTATATAATAGGAGGGATCTTATAGGTGATCTTAACATTTGGTTGCATCTTAGCAACACCCAACAACATGATAGATAATGAAGAATGATCATTAGAATTACCTGAAGTAGCAGAGTCACTTTCGAGGACAGCATCTGAAAGAGGCAGAGTAGCTAATCCAGTCACATCAGAAGAAGGATCAAGAGAAGAATTTACATTATCTGAAGAAGAAGAAGACCAAAGGATGTCAGGACCAGCAGGAGTACTGCTAGCTGCACAAACACAACTACTGGCAGGAATGATAACCCTCACCCAAGAACAGTGTCAGGTGCTAGTAGGAGGAATAGAAAGTACCAGAAATGCTAAGGTTAAGGATCCAGGAGTGTTGATAGGAGAAAGAGAGAAACTGAGAGGATTCTTAGTACAAGTAAAAATGTACTTTGAGGCTATCAGATAGAATGAGGGGGATCACGACCTAGACAAAGTACATTATGCTAAGTTTCTATTAAGGAACTTAGTAGCACAATGGATTGCACCTTACATTGAAGGAAAAGTACAAGATGATTGGCAATCATGGGACCAATTTGAAGAAGTCCTTAATGCCAACTTTGGAGACAAAAACAAAAAAGAAAGAACAAGGAATGTGATTGAGAAAATGAAGCAGGGCAACAGAAATATCACAGACTATTAGAATGAGCTCTGAATAGTTAGTATAGATGTAGAATATGATAGAGATACACTAGGAAGATTTTTCCTAAGAGGAATGAAACAAGCATTACAAGATGCATATGCACTAGTAAATACCAAGCCAACAATACCTGAAGCCCTCACAGAATGGTCTATCCAAAAGGAAAATTGTATCAACATGATTGAACATATCAAAGGACAATCTGTAAGCCCTAAACAACAAGAAGTGCCAAGGAACTGGGATGGTACATTCAAACCAAGTCCTCCAAAACTAGAAAATAGGGGAGACACTATGGATCTAGATGGGACAAATCGCAGGAAACTTCAAAGACTGCCAAATGACAAATTCCAAAAATAAAGAGAAGAGAAGTGAAGTTTCAAATGTAGAAACAAAGGACATTTTACATGGAACTGCTAAGTCAAAAACATCAAAGTGCAAAATGTAGAGGTAGAAAAGAATGAAGAAGGGGAAGAGAGAACTTTAAATGAGGAAAGTCCCCTGTAGGAGTTAGTCTGAGGGACAATAAATCAAAAACCATCATATCACAGCTACGCTCAATAACATGTCATACAGAACCCTGGAACTATGAATCAGACAATATAATGATCTAAGTACAACTCCATAATAAGAAAAATGAAAAAATAATGATGAATGCCATGATTAACTCAGGAGCTACAGAGGACTTTATAGACCATAATTTTGCTAAAAGATACCAATTGCACCTAAGGAAGATTGACAAACCAAGGGATATTTATATGATAGATGATACAGTTTCGGAAGCAGGACCTATTACTCAGATAGTAGAACTATCAATTGATATAGGAAACTATAAAGAGAAGGCTACCTTCCTTGTTGCAAACTTAGCCAACTATGAATTAATCCTGGGAATGACATAGTTAAAGAATCATTGACCAAGGATCGATTTGATAAAAGAAAAAGTCACCTTTGATAGTGAAAGATGCAAGGCTGTATACCTATCCAGTTTCCCGATGGTATATGCAGCACCAGAAGAACAAGCAATTAGGAAAAATCTGAAAAGTCAGATTTTAGCTATGAACATAGAAGAAGAATAGGAAAGCCAGATCCAACAAATCAGTAGAGGTAACTGGGAAAGCCAATGGGTAGTTATCAAAAACCTAAGTCAAGATGCAAGGACACCAATAAAAGGATTGCATGTAGTGGCAGGTCATGACTTATACAGTACTGAAGTAGTTATTATTCCTGCACAATGACAAAAACTCATAGGAACAGGAATTGCTATAGGATTCTCTGAGAACATTTATGCCCACATCACAGTATGAAGTAGATTAGCAAAACAAAAAGGCTGAACTATTAATGCTAGAGTAGTCGATGTGGACTATACAGGTAAAATCAAAGTACTGTTGGTCAATCTGTCAGAAAAAGACTACAAGGTTAATGTAGGAGACAGCATCACCCAGCTAATAATTGAAAAAATTGTCATAACAGACTTGCAAGAAGTGCAAGAAATAAAAGAAACAAAGAGAGGGAATGCAGGTTTTGGTAGTACTAACCAGAAAGAAAAAGAACTACTAAAGAAGGACCTTGAAATATTATTCATCTTGGCAAAAGCCTTTGGAAAAATGTACTGAAAAGGAGACCAAACCACTATCCTAAGGTGGGATGAAGACAAAACATCCTTAGCAGCTACAATAATCAGTACGGAGCTTGCCTTGAAAAAGAAAAAGAACAACAAAGGTTATTTGACAAAAGATATAACACCAAGAGAGTACAACAAATTCTTGGAACTATTTGAGGAAAAAGAAAGGACAGACTTACCACCTCACTGATATACAGACCATAAGATAGAACTAGAAGAAGGAAAAACAGCCCTGTTCATGGACCTGTACCAGCTAGGAGAAAAAGAGTTGAAAGCGCTAAGAGAATACCTTGTAGAGAACCTGAACAGAAGATGGAGCAGGCCATCTTCCTCATCAGCAGGAGCACCAATCATATTTGTCAAAAAGAAAGATAGAGGATTAAGACTGTGTGTGAATTATCAAGGACTGAATGTAGTCTCTAAAAAAGACTGATATCTACTACCACTCATAAGCGAAGCCCTAGATCACTTAGGGAAGGCAAGATACTTTACCAAATTAGATATCAAGGATGCCAACCAACATATTCATATACAAAAACAAGATGAATAGAAGACAGCCTTTTGAACCAGATATGGGCTCTATAAATATACTGTCATGCCATTTGGATTAGCAAATGCACCTACAATGTTCCAATAATGGGTAAATATAGCTCTCAGCAAATACTTCAATGTTATTTGCATCACTTACTTAGACAACCTACTAATTTTTTCTGATAACCTGGAACAACAATAAAGTGATGTTCACAAAATACTGAAAAAATTAAAAGAAATTGGCATCAAACTCAAGCCAACAAAATGTGAATTCTACAAGAAAGAAACTAAATATCTAGGATTCATGATCAATAAAGAAGGAGTAAGAGTGGATCCTGTGAAAACAGAAGCCATAAGAGAATGGAAAGCAGCAAGAAGGGTCAAAGGAATACAATCCTTTTTAGGATTCTGCAATTTTTATTGGAGATTTATAGCAGGATTTAACAGAATGGTTAAACCCTTATATGAATTAACAAAGAAAAATCAGAAATGAGAGTGGGGAGAGAAAGCTCAGAAGGCCTTCAAAGAACTCAAAGAAAAACTTACCACAATATACATATTATGTCATTTCGATGCTAAACAGCCCATTATGATAGAAACAGATACATTCAATTATGTCTGTTGAGGTAGTATATTATAACAGGATGAAAATGGAATATAGAAACCGGTTGCATATAGATCAAAAACAATAACCAAGGCAGAATGCAACTATGACATTCATGACAAGAAATTATTAGCAATAATGCAGGCATTAAAGGAGTGGCAGAAATATGTGGAAAGAAGTCTGCATATAGTAAAAATCCTTACAGACCACAAAAATCTGGTACCATTCACAACCACCAAAGAATTAAATGGGAGGCAAATTAGATGGAGTGAAGAATGAAGTCAATACAATATTAAAATAGAATATTGATCAGGAAAGGAAGGAGGGAAGCTAGATGCACTTACAAGAAGATCAGATGACCTTCCAGGAGAGGAAGATAAATGAAAAATACAATGAAAACAAGTTTTGCTACTAAAAGAAAAATTTACAGACAAAGGATATGAATCAGAAAAGGAAGAGATCAATATTACCAAAATACAGGAAATGGAAACTACTATCAAGGACAAAATCAAGAAAAAATCCAAAGAAGATCAACAATTTGAAAAAATAAGAGAGGCTCTTGAAAGAGGGAATAAAGAATTCCCCAAGGTAGCTCTAGGACTATGTGAATGAAAAGAAAAATACCTTTAGTATGAAGGAAAAATATGGCTACCAGAAGATGAACCTATTAGGACTAAAGCAATAAGATAAAACCATGATGTATCATTGAGCAGTTATGGAGGAATGATAAAAATCATAGAATTGGTACAATGAACTTACTATTAGTCAGAAATATGAACAGATATCAAGCAGTACATCAGAAACTGTAACATGTGCCAAAGAATAAAACCAAAACATCATGCACCATATAGACTACTACACCAACTAGAAGCACCTGAGAAACCATGGAAATCAATCAGCATAGATTTTATTACGGATCTACCAGAATCAAATGGTTATGATGCGATATGGGTTGTAGTAGATCACATGACCAAGATGGCACACCTTGTTTCCTACCACAGAGACATAAAGACAACCCAATTCATGCAACTATTCACAAAAAATATATTCAAACTGCATGGGTTACCAAAAGATATTGTCATAGACAGAGGATCAATATTCACCTCAGACCTATAGAAAGAAATAACAAAGAGAATGGATATCGATCAAAAATTACGTATAGCCTATCACCCACAAACAGATGGACAGACAGAAAGAACAAATTCTTTGCTAGAACAATTTCTTCAAGGATATGTGGAATATTCCCAAAAGGATTGGGAGGAATGGTTACCATTTGTGGAGTTTGCCTACAACAACTCAATACAAGAAACAATTAAGATGAAACTATTCAATGCAAACTATGGACATTACCTCATTAATGAGCCTATGAGTCACGAGAAAATAATAAAAGTAATGCAGAGAGATGATATGAGTCAATTACATGATATAATCAGGACAGAAATTGTCACAGCACAATAAAGGATGAAAGAAAATAGCGATCAACACAGAAAACCAGATTCAAGGCTAGAACCAGGAGACAAAGTCTGGCTAATAGTCAAAGATATTCATACTATAAGACCATTCAAAAAACTAAATTACAAGAAGTTAGGACCATATGAAATATTAAAAAAAGTGGGAAGAAAAGCATATAAACTCACACTTCCCCCCTCAGCAAACACCAAACACCCAGATTTCCATATCAGTAAACTTGAACTTTATCAAAATAATCCTCAACCATCACAAGAAAAAGATCCACCTCCTCCTGTAGAAATAGAAGGAGAAGAAGAATATGAACTCGATCAGATTATTGATTCTTGAAAACATTTTGGTAAGCTGTTGTATCCAGCTAAGTGGACAGGATATCCCCCTAACTGTGGCTTGGTGTGGGACCTGGCTGAAAGTTTTATTAATGCCAAATATGCAATCGAACACTTTCACCAAAAAAATCTAGGAAAGCCTGGTTAAAGAAGAAGAACAAATGAGCATTGAGGATTGGATCAATCTAGCAGACCTCCCAGCATCAATGTAAGTTACACCCGAACAAGAAAGATACAACCAGGATAGTTGGACTGGATGTTTCGACAATGGGTGTCAGACACGCTTTATGGAGAAAGAGGGGGCAGATTACTGGCCAAGGGAAGGACACAGGATGCTCATGAGGTCACCAATATCACCACCCATGATGTTATGGGAAGAACTGACATTTCCACCAACATTGCCATCCCTATGTATGCTGCCATCATCACCATATGACAATAACATCCTCCTAACAACAGGTTATGTAGCATTTTTAGGGACAAAAACAAGGAGAAGGGGGGGTAAACAATCAAGAAAGGTGACCTAGAAGAGCCCAGAACAGGAAGAAATCCCACCAAAACCAATCCATGAATACACATTCAAAGAGATACACAATTGGGTGGGTAATATGCTATTGTCAAAATCAGTAACAACCACACAGCCAAGACTAAGAACCAACTCCATGGAACACAATACGATGAAAGTGCTATATGATCAGATTGACTACCTTCAAACAATGTGTTGAAACAAGTTAAGGCAGGACCTAGCGTTTCAGCAACCTCATCAGAATCCTTCCTTCGGTGTTTTGTTAGTATGTTAGTGGAAACATAGGATGTTGGAAAGGAAATTAGTAGAAACACTGGATGTTAGAAAACGAAATAGTTGATACCTTCTCTTTACTCTAGTTGTATCAATATTGTTTGGTATTGTTTGATGATTCGGGAGTGTGGAGGATTTTTATTTTTCATATGTTTTTCTCTTTAGTCTGTGTTTTTCTTCATGCCGGCTCTGTCTATAAAAGACAGAACTTTGTCTTTTCTTTCGTTAATCAATTCATTCTTTCAATATATTGATAGATATACATATTTCCTCACTCATTATATGACACCAATCTTTATCTACTCTTTCGTTCTTTATTGCTCTTTGTAGAAGCAAATATATCGGTACCCATACGTTAACCTCCTTTTTGGTATTTTAACACAATGTTGGACAAGTCTCAAATAGACAAAAGACTCTTCAAAGGGCAAGCAAAGATATGGGAAATAATAGGAGGGACTCTCCAGAAGGAAAAAGCAAAGTTAGAGAGGAGGGTAAAAATCCAACAGATAAGAGTAGGATGGGCAGAATGGAGAGTAGTGATTTCAGCAAAGAAATTGGAAATAAAAGAGAGGGAAAACAAATTGTTGAAAGAAGCAACAGAAAGAAACAATCAGGAGCTGCGAAAATTAGCAACACACTTGAACCAGTTGTCAGAGAAAAGAGATGAGAGACTATTGACCTAATAGGACTTAGGCCATAGGGAAGGGGGAGCTAGTGTTATAAACCTATCATGGAAAAGGGTTTTCACATGACTCGTAGTTATGAGATTATAGGTTTGTAAGGTTTTTGCATACAGGACCAAATAGGTCATGTGAGTTTCATACATGACTTGTATTTATAAGTCATAGTTGTTATATTTGATTTGATAGTGCAATAACTCATTTGAGTTATAAGATGTTTTGCACACATGACTTAGTTAAAGTCAGGTGAATTTTGCACATGACCTATTTGAGGTCATGTGGCTATTATGTTATGTGAAGTGTATGAGTCACAGTTGTGACTCATAATGAATTATTGATTAGTAAGCAGGTTGTGGGAAGGACTATATAAGAAGGAGGATACAATATTGTAGTTAGTTCTTCATGTAACCACCTAAGTTATTTCCTAGATATAACTTTATAACTTTATGAATATAAAATATCTTTACTCTCTTTACTAAAGAAGCCTGAAGATATCTTCCTTATAGGATAAGGAAGAAGTGAATGAAGAAACTTAGTCTTAGGAAGACTAAGTAAGGATACGAATGAAGAAAGGAACTTAATGTTAGGAAGATTAAGCAAGAACAACTAAATACAACTCTGAGTATTTATTTCCCATCCAGACAAGTATTATAATAATATTATCGTATCATTACCTGTTGCAAGGTTATATAATAAGAGTGATCTTATAGGCGATCTTAATACCCATGTGATTTCAGCTTTAAAATCCACCTCACAATGACCTTCTCAGCAGTGGAGGAGAGGATTTGATCCTTTTCATAGCCTTTTTGATAACTTTGGCAGTCATTGAGTTGATGGCCAATGGTAGACTTTGGAATATTAAAGGTGATAATAGCTTCACCCAAGAAAATGCATTTTCCCATTTCCAATGCTTGCATAGCTGCAGTAATCTACTCCTCTTGCTCTGAGATTATCGTATTTACTTGTGATTTGACTTTTGACATAGTTGCAGCTTTTGTTGCTTTATTTTCAGGCAAAGCAGGGTATCATTACTCTTTGTGACTTTGATTATATCTTATCAGATTGAGATCTGGACACTGTTTTGTTAATCTATGATGTCTCGGATCTACCTGTTATATGTTAGTTCTTGATCATCTGAAAGCTTATAATTTATGCCTGGTTGCTCTTAGCATGATTGATGACCTTGTAAACAAGCTCAAAGTTATCTAACAGGTATTTTGTACTTGTGAGCAATTTCAGCAGGATGTATGGACTCATTTTCACTGGCCTGAAGAAAGGTCACAGCAGCCTGGATTCATATCTCAATATCCCTATAAGGCTCGACTCACTGACTTGGTATAATAAAGGCTGGAGTTGCTAGCATAATTGGTTGTGGTGTAGAGAAATTATTAATGAATTGGAGAAATGTTATATGAAGTGGAGAAATTGTGTGTGAAATGGAGAACTGGTATGTGAAGTGGAGAACTAGTATGCAAAATGGAGCAATATTGTGCAAAGTGGAGCAATATTATGCAAAGTGGAGAAATGGTATGTGAAGTGGATAAATATCTATTTTATAAGGACTACAAATATTCTTTAAAGTTACCTTAATTTACAGAGTTGTGTTGAGCCACAAAGTGCCGTTGAGCCAATTTACTATGGTGAGCCACAAAGGACCGTTGAGCCTTAAAGGACCGTTGAGCTGTCAGGCACTCTTTAGAGTGCCCCTGGGTGTGAGCCTGTGAACTCCGGGGGTTGTGGCTGGGAGCCACAACCTTGGCACCAGTACCGAAGAAGACGGGATTACTTGAGAGATACTCTTGAAGAGTGAAATGTATCAGTCTGACGGTAGAGGAAGATGCCTCGACGGTGACAAGACCTAGAGAAGCTCCAAGGAGTATCTGCAATGTTGGGACATTTTCGAGATCCAAGTCGGGAGATCCAATCTCCACTCCCATGGCATGACACAGCTCGTCGGCCCGTAATGGTTGCTCCGAATGCGACACCCACATCAGCACCTTCATTCCGAGTATTGATTTTGTTCCTTTCTGCGCTTTCACTCGATTTAGAGTGGCCGTGATTTAGAGTGGCCGTGTATGCATCGCTCAGTCCGTTGCCTTGTGTCATCTCTTCAAGCTTCTTTCTTCTTTGACGAACTGTGATCTCTCCTAAAATCGCGTCGATGTTTAGTGAAACGAGGAGGAACCTACAAAAATGTTTGAGTCAGTATATCGCCATTCATAGATTCGAAAAGCCAGATATTTCTACGCACATGTCTGATATCCTTTCCAGTATAATTTTCATTATATCCGCCCGTAAGTCATCATTCATCGCCTCTGGTTCGTTGTCGCCATCTAGTCTCATCTCTAGATAACTCATAATGTCATCCGCATTTGGACTGATGGGTATCCCAACAGCTCTGGGGAAACATCTCCGGATATCTTCTCCGACCTGTGGCCTTCCAGTGAGGAATATTCTCATCGTGGGTGACTCTCGAGCAATATCTCTCAGCGACTTAAGTAGTACTGGCAGGTGCCTTGGCAAGCATTCGTCAAGGGCATCTATGCAAATGAAAGTTTGCGGTAGCAATGTGATTGTGGACTTCAGCATTCCCACCAGATCTGGAAGTCGCTGACCGCGACCACCAACTTCGGTTTTCCCTTTTCGATACGCCTCCCGTATATGCTCCGGAATTCCTGCTTTTCCCAACAACTGCTTCAGAATTGCTCCCATCATGTTCGTGATTGTCTAATCTTGTTGAGCGAGAAAGTCGCAGTACAAACACGCGACGGAAATAACGTTTGTCCTTGCCTGATCGCACAGGCTGTCGATCACTAGGAAGCTATTTTTTCCTGTCGTTAGTGATAGTTGCTTTTTTTAAAGGGCTCACTCTCTATCTACCTTAGATAGGTTTTCCCTACTCCTGGATTTCCAAAACAAATAAGGCAGCCTCAACGGTTCCCCCATCGCTGCTTCGAGTCCTCCATTCTCGAAACTCCTTCATTTCCAAAAGCCAATCCCCAACACCATCAAATTGTTCGGTGCACATGCCTTGATGCCTGTTCTGCGGCTCCAGTGGGGAGATCCACCACATAATCTGCGCATCCTCGTCCGACATGTTGATTGTTTTGTTGAAACTCCCTATTATGTTCCCGCAGTGGGTGTTGCCCCCCATATGGAGTGATCGGGTATAAGTAGCGTCCGCCATGATTTCCTCTAGAATATTGGCTGAATGTAGATATAATAGTGCGATGTGTAGAGAAGGGGGGAGGGTTTATGAGCTTTCTATCTGTATGCGTATATGCCTAGTTGAAGAGGAGGGGTGATGAGGCTTGTTGTGTGACAATCACTGTCCAATCATTTATACGCCAAAGGAATTACAACGCATTGGATGTCACGAAGAATTGGTCGACTCTACTCAAGTCCTGTACAATACGGAGCAATATACTAAGCCCTGTTGCCTTGGACACCCTTTTGGTATAAATTATATACTTTTAATCGCCGGGTTACGGTACTCTACCGACCAACGTCTTAAAGTCATCTTGTCCAAATTCACTCCTGACGTTTCGGCTCCCACACAACAATTCCCACTCCATCCTAGCTAGTGATGGTGGGAAAGTACTTCTACCTCCCCCCTTTCACCCTCAAAGGCTTATTTGTGAGGCTCCGAACTTGATCATGTGCTGCGCAACCGTCTCGCAGGTCCAGGGTAAATCAACTCACATCTTCAGCCCACGAGCCTGCTGTATTTTGAACCTCTCTTTGTAATCAGTCACTCCGAATAATACTCAAAGTGGAAGTAGAAAGTTACTCAATTGTTATTGTAACTATGCTCGCTTGACGGGCATCGTAGTAAGCCCCCAGCGTCACGTGAAGCAAGGGTTTGGGATCGAATTTATTTAGGCGGTGCGATAAAGGTTATTTCTAGTACTTACTACCGTAGCATTAGAAACAAATGAACAAGAATATGCTTGGGGGATTCGTAGCGAACCTGGGAGGGTAATAGTACGGGGTTTGTGTGGGTGCCACTTCTCCATGTACCATACAGTATATCCGCATCATGAACGATCATTCTGTCCTTGCTTAGCTCAGGCTGTTGATTTGTGGATTCCTTTATGCTTTCAAAGGCTTCGCTCAGATGGTTTGTCTGTTCCACGCAAGGTCCTAGTGAGGGCTGGTTGTCGTTGTTCTTCTTGGTTATTGTGTATGCTTCTTCGTTGATCTTTGTTTCTTCTTTCGTCGTTGAGGGTCTCCGGGCTTGCCGGTGGGTATGACTAGCCCGGAATACCGTGATATATAGCTGGGCTATTATCATTGATGTCGTTGATGATTTTGTATCGAATCGTCAATCTATCCCTCTGGCAACTATTATTACCAGTATATCCCGACCGTGAGCTATTGTGCATTTCTACACCGGCTTCAATACCGAGACTATCATCCTCTGACCCTGATTAATCAAGCATTTAAGCAGTCTGCATATGGAATTCTTGCACTCCTGCATACTCCCGGGAAGGAAAGAGTGATCAAGTATTACTCACTCTAAATGCCCAACACGTTTTCAGTAACTACCAACAAATGGTAAGTTAGCTCTCTCTCTCTGTCTCAACCTCTCTCTCTGTAGACTATCCAACACGGCTCCGCAACCGTGGCCATACTTCCAGACGGCAATTATTATTATTTTTATCGCGATGGGATGTGTCGGGAAAGGTGAACGTAAATGCAGTGCTTGGTAATTTTCTTCTCTATCCTCAAGGCACGCTTAACCTTGCTTTTTGAGTTTCTCAATAACAGTGTCATGAATTAGTGAGATAATTGAGAATTACCTTATTCTATGCAAAGCAAATATTGCTATGTTCTCTCTGGAAGTGCTTCAATGTAGTTGGTTGCCAAGTATCTCTGCCGGGTTTGTTGTGGTACTGTACAGTACCGGTTTCCTTTTCCCCGGCATCCGCCCTCCCCACATCTTCCTTCTAGGCGATAACGGCCCGCTCAATGTAAGCACAGCAATGTCAATCAACATGCCTGCCCCAGTCTTGCCGTCTGCCGCAGTCTTAAGGACACAATATCCACAATCTTCCCCTAGTTCGCGCTTCCCAAACTATTAAAACTTGAATGTGGAGTTGATCCTGGGTAACCAGTGTGTTCTCGCCGCATTGTGTCACAGATTATTCATGTGCTGCAGCAATAGCGCACCTGATACCGTATTGGCCTTGTATAACCCATCCCTCAGCATCGCTGTTATTCCTTTCTACTGTAACTTCGTTTACTTCCTTACGTAAAGTAGCCTCTATTCCTCTCGCCCCTCTGTTACTTTCTCTTTTATTCTAAAAAACTCAATACACCACGATACAAACGCAACAAATACTCCACCCATAATTCTCCCTTCCCATAGATTGACACTTCCCTTCCGCTTACTTGAGTTACCAAACCATCTACATCCCCAATGCTTTTTCACTGACCGCCATAACTTTACATAATCATCATCTGATCATACAGTGTCACCATCCTTCGCGGATGTTCCCGGTGTTGCAATGCGCGATAGCTCAGGTGGGCGAAATGGTAGTAGTCAACGGTAGATGGTAAAGATAGACCCCTCAATACAGAATTGATTAACGACAGGAACGATAATAGCCCAGCTATATATCTTGGTGTCCCGGGTATGCCATTCCCACCAGCATTCCCGGACACCCTCAATGACAAAACAAACAAAGGCAAACAAAGATATCCAGAAAGCAAACAAGAGAAAGAAGCGAACAAGAGGAAGAAGAACATCAGGACCTGGTGTGCAAGTAGGATAAAGCTCCCGAACGAAGCATCAGTGAGAAGAAAGAAACTCTCATACAACACCTGGGTCTGCAATCCCCCTTATCGCTGACGATACTTCCAACCACACCCACAAACCCCCAATTCTGATGAAACAAGACTTGGCAAGAATTTCAAGATCCACTCAATAAAATGCTGTTGATCCAAGTCGGATCCGCTAATCTTCATGAAAGCGCATTAAAGTTCGATGTGAAAGTAGGCATGGTAATCGTAGTCGAGGTTGCGTGAGGCTCCGGATTAGAGTTGCAGTAGCCGCATCTTGGGGCGACTTCAGCCTCATCGGGAGACTGGGCATGATACTTAAACTTACCAACCACGGTAATAAAGCTTATTTCTACCGTACCTCTTTGATACTGTAGGGATGCAAGTAATCTAAGCTAGTTTAATCTAATTTGTAAATGCGACCGGTTAAACATTTTCTAGAATACCAGTATGTATGGGAGTCAAATGGGTGCACTTCGATGATAATATCACAGGCAGTGTCCAGGTAGAGTACTTTACACGGCAGGACGTGACAGAAGGCTAAGCTACTAGGGGAATTGAGCTTCTACCGGCGTAGTGACTCGCTGTGAACTAGATGGTTGATATCCTCGTGGTAGGCTAATTGTGTTCTTGAAATGGTGAATTGTTTACTTTGGTTACATTCGTTGACCATTTTGGGCAGAATTCTCCTTTCAAAAAAGAAAAGAAAAGGTTCAAGTCGTGATTAGTCAGGGTTAGGGTTTGATAAATTGATATTAACTCCCTTAGCAAGGATAGATTGATGAGCCAGCGCCACTGTATGTGAGTGCGAACACCAAACAGAGGATTACTTAACGGCAGTGACGGGGATAAATGGGCAGAGACGGACATGCAACTTGGGAATATATGGATGGGCTTCCGTAGCCTAAGCTTATCGTCGATTGAGATCAAGTTGATTACAATGGGGCGCACGTTTATACTAGTAGTATCATACCTTGACACAACCATCAAAAACCAAAAGACCAAGATTAAGAAGTAACTTAGGGTATAGAGTATAAGAATGAAGAAAAAGAAAACGAAGAAATATGTACCAAGTCTAACTAGAACTCCAACGAAAAAGGGAAGAAAAAACAAAAAAAGGGAAGGGGGGATGTAAAAATGTAAATAATGGAAAATATAAAGTTAAATGTAGAAAACGCCAGGTTTCAAACACTATTTACATCTGAACCGATAGAGGCCACGTTAACACAAATCCTATACCGCGGGAATTACTAATGGAATGAGAATATGATTCGTTGCAAAGAAAGATGATGATGAGAAACGCCAGAATTTTAAAAGAAAGAGGAGGTTGTGAAATACCGATCGAACGAAGCCGGGAGAGTTGATTGAAGGTTGTGAGGGTGGGTGTCAGGTTCCGGAAACGGTTGAAAACCTCGACAGCCACTCGAGAGCGGGTGAAGGTGAGCATATCTGTTCAGCTGAGAAGCGGTGGTGGTCCAGAGAGGAAGAGTCATTCATCGTGGTCCGATATCCGTTTACGCTTCTTGGGGTTAGTTGATAAATTTACATTTGGTCCCTCAAGGTCTGTGATGTCGGGACCAAGATCACTGCCATGGCACAGCATCCCCGCAGCATACTCCTGCCCGTGCCCAGCAGACTGCGGGGTTACTACTTGGCCTACATCATGGACAGTGTCGGAGCTGTAACTGATCCTTTCCCGTAGCATCTTGATAATTTGATTGTGTCCTCCGGAAAGCGCCCAGGAGAGGGGCGTTTCGTTCAAATTATCAGGTGTGTCGGTGCGGACATCCTCTCGTGCCAAAAGTATTTTTATTACCGCTTCATGGCCTCTCCGAGCCGCCAAACAGAGCGGTGTTTGGCCATATTTGGTGTCTGGCGTGTTGGGATTGACGTCCTCTCGTGCCAAAAGTGTTTTTACTACCGCCTCATGGCCGTTCTCAGCTGCCCAACAAAGCGGTGTTTGGCCATATTCGGTGTCTGGCGTGTTGGGATTGACGTCCTCTCGTGCCAAAAGCGTTTTTACTACCGCCTCATGGCCGTTCTCAGCTGCCCAACAGAGCGGTGTTTGGCCATATTCGGTGTCTGGCGTGTTGGGATTGACGTCCTCTCGTGCCAAAAGCGCTTTTACTACCGCCTCATGGCCGTTCTCAGCTGCCCAACAAAGCGGTGTTCGGCCATATTCGGTGTCTGGCGTGTTGGGATTGACGTCCTCTCGTGCCAAAAGCGTTTTTACTACCGCCTCATGGCCGTTCTCAGCTGCCCAACAAAGCGGTGTTTGGCCATATTCGGTGTCTGGCGTGTTGGGATTGACGTCCTCTCGTGCCAAAAGCGTTTTTACTACCGCCTCATGGCCGTTCTCAGCTGCCCAACAAAGCGGTGTTCGGCCATATTCGGTGTCTGGCGTGTTGGGATTGACGTCCTCTCGTGCCAAAAGCGTTTTTACTACCGCCTCATGGCTGTTCTCAGCTGCCCAACAAAGCGGTGTTCGGCCATAGAAGGTGTCTGGCGTGTTGGGATTGACGTCCTCTCGTGCTAAAAGTGTTTTTACTACCGCCTCATGGCCGTTCCCAGCTGCCCAACAAAGCAGTGTTTGGCCATATTGGGTGTGTGACGTGTTGGGATTGACGTCCTCTCGTGCCAAAAGCGCTTTTACTACCGCCTCATCGTCGTTCTCAGCTGCCCAACCAAGCGGTGTTTCGTCAAATTCGGTGTCTGGCGTGTTGGGATTGACGTCCCCTCGTGCCAAAAGTGTTTTTGCTACCGCCTCATGGCCGTTCAGAGCCGCCCAACAGAGCGGTGTTCGGCCATATTCGGTGTCTGGCGTGTTGGGATTGACGTCCTCTCGTGCCAAAAGCGTTTTTACTGCACCATCATGGCCTAACCGGGCTGCCCATATGAGTGCCGTACTACCTCTGCTATCTATTGCACCGACATCCCATTCCTTCATCCCGAACAGAGCAACAATTATCTCAACAAGGCCAAGGAATGCCGCCCCATGTAGCCCCGTAAATCCCGTAACTCGGCCCACCGGGTTATAGGATATGTTCCACCTCCATATTTCTTGATTATAACGCCATAGTACAAGCTGAGCAGAGATGTGCTCCTCAAATCCATCCAATAGCCTCAGTGCAAGTGTTTTCGCGGTCTCGGTCATCTCTTTTCCCGCGTGCTTTACCCAGTAACAAGATGCATATTCTAGCAGGGGTGTGGTCGACGGGGCTGAACGAAGGGTTGGCGAAAGGTCCCGGATACATTGCGAATTGAGGTATGTCAAGCAAACCTCGGCAATTGAAGAGTGGGGGCTACCGAAGAGGGTCGGATCACTTGAGAGATACTCTTGAAGAGTAAAATGTATCAGTCTGACGGTAGAAGAAGATTCCTCGACGGTGACAAGACCCAGAGAAGCTCCTAGGAGAGTCCGCAATGTTGGAACATTTTCAAGATCCAAATCGGGAGATCCAATCTCCACTCCCATGGCATGACACAGCTCGTCGGCTCGTAATGGTCGCTCCGAATGCGACACCCACATCAGCACCTTCACTCCGAGCATTGATTTAGTTCCCTTCTGCGCTTTCACTCGATTTAGAGTGGCCGTGTATGCGCCGCTCAGTCCGTTGCCTTGTGTCATCTCTTCAAGCTTCTTTCTTCTCTGACGAACTGTGATCTCTCCTAAAATCGCGTCGATGTTAAGTGAAACGAGGAGGAACCTACAAAAATGTTTTAGTCAGCATATAACCATTCATGGATTCGAAAAGCAGGATATTCCTACGCACATGTCGGATATCTTTTCCGGGATAATTCTCATTATATCCGCCCGTAAATCATCATTCATCGCATCTGGCTCGGTGTCGCTATCCAGTCTCATCTCCAGATAACTCTTAATGTCACCCGCATTTGGGCTGATGGGTATCCCAACAGCTCTGGGGAAACATCTCCGGATATCGTCTCCGACCTGTGGCCTTCCAGTGAGGAATATTCTCGTCGTGGGTGACCCTCGAGCGATATCTCTCAGCGACTTAAGTAGTACTGGCAGGTGCCTTGGCAAGCATTCGTCAAGGGCATCTATACAGATAAAGGTTTGCGGTAGCGATGCGATTGTGGACTTCAACATTCCCACCAGATCTGGAAGTCGCAGACCGCGACCACCAACTTCGGTTTCCCCTTTTCGATACGCCTTCCGTATATCCTTCGGAATTCCCGCTTTTCTCAGCAGCTGCTTCAGAATTGCTCCAATCATGTTCGTGATTGTCTGGTCTTGTTGAGCAAGAAAGTCGTAGTA
Organism: Choiromyces venosus 120613-1; assembly: GCA_003788595.2. Classification (NCBI taxonomy): domain Eukaryota; kingdom Fungi; phylum Ascomycota; class Pezizomycetes; order Pezizales; family Tuberaceae; genus Choiromyces; species Choiromyces venosus. The sequence continues at coordinate 152,611 of ML120526.1, read as the reverse complement.
TAAACACGCGACAGCAATATCGTCTGTCCCTGCCTGATCGCACAGGCTGTCGATGACTAGGGAGCTATTTTATTTTTTTTCCTGTCGTTAGTGATAGTTGCTTCTTTAAAGGGCCCACTCTCTATCTACCTTAGATAGGTTTTCCCTACTCCTGGATTCCCAAAACAAAACAAGACAGCCTCATCGGTTCCCCCCTCGCTGCTCCGAGTCCTCCACTCCCGAAACTCCTTCGTTTCCAAAAGCCAATCCCCGACACCATCAAATCGATCGTTGCGCACGCCTTGATGTCGGTGTTGCGGCTCCAGTGGGGAGATCCACCGCATAATCTGCCCATCCTCGTCCAACATGTTGATTGTTTGGTTGAATGTATTGTTGAAACTTCCTATTGTGTTATTGTCCCCCATAGTGACCGATCGTGTATAAGTAGCCTCTGCCATGATTTTATGTCTGGAATATTGGCTGAAATGTAGATAATATGGTACTGTGATTTGAAGGGAAAAGGAGAGGGTTTGTGAACGTTCTGCTTGTATCTGTATGTGCCCAGCTGAAGAAGCGGGGGTGATGAGGCTTGTTGTGTGACAGTCACTGTCCAATCATTTCCACGCCAAGGAAATACCAATACATCTGATGTCTTGAGAAATTAGAGGACTCTAGAGTATATACTATCGCCTCTCTGATCAATACGGTACATGGGCATGGTTGTAATCGATCCCTTTTTGATATAACTATATCACTCTCACCATAGAGTTAATTTGGGAAAGCTCTCTCATCCACATTCAGTCCTGACATCTCGGTTCCATCCACAGTAACTTGCACTTCATCCTCACCGCTTCTATCTACCCTGCCAGACCCCTGATATCGAATTTCCGGCTCACCCAGTACTTAACCTATCCCCCACCCCCATATTTCCAACCAAGCCATCAAAGCGTGTAACTTGCGAGACAAGTCCTCAAGGCAATCCACTTCCAAGAAATCTTACAGAAATTCCAATGTGTGTTCAGGCCTTTTGGGAGGAGAAATAGCCAACGTAAAATAAATAAAAGAGGATTTTCAGAGGTCTTCAAGTGTGATATATCCTCTAGGTAATCCCAAACTACACCCCCTACCCTAGTAACACCCCAAACTCAGCTTCGCTAGACTATGCAATAACATAATACGTCGGGTGAGCAACTGCGAAGCTAATCCCCACCTCTCTTCCAGGATTCTCTTTATTAGAGATTGCAGCTGGTATCATGTTCTATCACTCGGGGTTCGAACCCCGGACTACAGCTTTGACTCCAGAATGGGAGTATTGCCGATAGATGTTGAATACTTGGTTGAGGAGATGATCTGCTACTTTTACCATGTGAATAGCTGAGGAGGAGGGGCGACCTAAGTTGATGAAAGAAGGTAGGAATGATGTATCTCTGGATAGTAGTTTGACATACAGTCGCATTCAAACAGTACTTAGAATACAAGTACAGTGCCTGTACCCGGAAACGTTGAGATTTTTCATATATTTTGGGATGTGCTACTCCTGAGTGTGTGAAAGGAACAGACTCTGACTAAGCGCTTGAATATACGCGGAGGGAGGGGAGTAATTCTGCATTTGTGTACTTCTGGGATTTGGATTTGCGGGGAGATCGGATTATAGTTTATCCTATAAGTGAGGTGTATGTGGTTGGCTCTGGGTAGAATATATCTTAGTGTTAGTTTACGGTACTTATTAAGATCTGATTTTTTTACTCTTGTACAGGTTGTATTGTGAAAAGATGCTGTGAATAGGCTATATATTTGTTTCAGTGATGTATAGCAGAGTTGCAGCCAGTGGATCAGTTTCCTTCTGTCCTTTGGAGAGGGGGGGGGGTTCTACGATATCGAGTGCCAAGGGATAAATTAAATTTTTACTTTACGGTGCCTCGCGTACTGCATACTACTGGATGGAAACTGGACGATGCATGCATATCACAAAATTGACAAAAATACAAGTCTGAGTCCACTACCCTTATTTTCAAAGCAACAAAATATTTCATTCATTAAGAAGCTATCTACCATTCCATGATTACCATTTTGTAACACCCCCGTCAACACACAGATCTTGCCCGGTCATATAAGCACTAGCATCACTGGCCAAAAACACGCATGCACCCCTAATATCCTCCGGTTCCGCAACACGGTGGTTCATGATCTCGTCCTTCCATGATTCCAGCAGGTGTGGGAATGGGGCGGTCATCTCCGTCCGGACATATCCTGGCGACAGCGAGTTCACACGGATACCCTAAGCAAAAAAAGATCAATCAATATTCACTCATGAACCGGCCACCTCCGGAGATGATAAAAAAATGGAAGAAAAGGGTTGCAAACATATTTAACCATCTCCGCTGCGATACCGGGAACCATCGCCCTCACAGCTCCTTTAGTCCCACAATAGGCACTGCTATTTTGACTCCGAATAGCCATATAACTCGCAATACTAGCGACCATAACAATACTCCCAACCTTAGTCCCGCACTCAATCATAGTCTTTGCTGCCAACTGTGCAGTATGATAAACCCCCTTAACATTAACGCTAAGGAGCTTCTCATGGTCTTCCCAGGTGGTATCTAAGAACTCGACGTTCTTGTTCACCCCAGCGCAGGGAACGCAGATATCGAGCTTGCCGCCAAAGTCTTTTTTGAAAGACTCGAAAGCAGTGATGAGAGATTCAGGGGAAGCTACATCGGCGTGGTAGTGCACAGTACGAACGCCGAAGCGTTCGGAGATTGTGAGGAAGCCCTCGGTTGGTGGGATTATGTCGAAAACGGCGATGTCAGCACCGGCTTCTGCGAGGCCTTCGGCGAAGGCAAGACCGCAACCGCGGGAGCCGCCAGTTACGAGGGCGGTGCGACCTTTGAGAGAGAACTGGGGATTGTTAGTTGTGGGGTGGAATTGGAAGAAAGTAGAAGAATGAGGTGGGATTACTTACTTTGCTTGGGGTAGCCATTGTGTGAGGATTGATGGAAATAGTTTAATTCTTCTTCTTTTGAAAAAAAAAATAGCAAAAAATAAATGGGGGGAGTGGTGATAGTGGAGATCCTTAGTTAACCGCCAAAGTGCGAGAAGTGGCGGATGACGGAGGGTCTCTTGTCAAGAGAGGGTCGCGGAAACATTTTGAGAGACAGTGAAGTACTGCTAATTAGATACCGGTACACAGTCTAGAATATCCGCGTAGGTAACGTAATTGATATTCCCCCACCTTCGGCTGGAGCGCCCTGGATTGAAAGTACGAGTATTCCGAATGAAATGCAGGACCCTAGAGTGGAATCCTTTTCCCGCACTTAAGCGTTGCATTCCCCCCACTTTAAGCGACGTGGGGCTGATCCTTATCGATAATAGGTTCCCCCCTTCCGAAACTTATCCTTCTATCGGCCCCTTTCCCCCTTCACTTTCTTTCATCAATTGATCTCCTCCACCCTCATTCGGAACTATTCCTCAGGAGGTACTCCTTTGTTGTCTCAACAATACATATCGGAAGATCGTCTAAATGGGAAAAAAGAGTAATTATCTTTCCCATTGCATGTTTCTTATTGTTTGCTAACGAGTTTGTCAATTTAGGAGTACTTTGCACTTACGGGATTGATATCGATGCCGTTGCAGGATGGCTGGGCTCCTACGGTGGGGAAGATAGCACAAGCGACATTTCTCGCGGAATGTTTGCTGGAACAATTGGTGTCAGACGGCTACTGAAATTGTTTGAGAAGTACAATATGAAGACCACATGGTTTATCCCCGGTCATTCTCTTGAGACATTCCCAGAGGAGTGCGCTATGGTACGAGATGCGGGGCATGAAATGTTTGTATCCCCCTTACCACTCCCCGTCATCTTTCTAATTCTAACAATGTGCAGCGGACTCCACGGCTACTCCCATGAAAATCCGGTCGACATGACATGGGAACAACAACGTGATGTGTTAGACAAATCATACCGTCTGTTGACAGACTTCTGCGGAAAGCCTCCAAGAGGGAACGTGGTTCCATGGTGGGAGTGCTCCGAAGAAGGCATCGAGCTAATGCTCAAATACGGAATTGAGTACGATCACTCCATGTCGCATCACGATTGCCAGCCCTACTATCTCCGTAAGGGAGACAAGTGGACGAAGATTGATTACTCAAAGAAAGCCGAAGAATGGATGAAGCCGCTTGAAAAGGGACAAGAGAGCGGTTTCGTCGAGATTCCGGGAAGTTGGTACATTGATGACCTCCCGCCTATGGTAGGATACACATCCATAACTCCCAAAAATAAGTGAGCGAGAAATATTTAGGGCTAATTAAATGCCTCCAGATGTTTATCAAGAATAACGCCAACTCCCACGGATGGGTTAACCCTCGGGATATCGAAGACATCTGGCGCGATCACTTTGATTACTTCTACCGCGAGTACGATGAGTTTATCTTTCCGATCACAATTCATCCAGATGTATCTGGTCGCCCACATGTGTTGCTTATGCACGAGCGCTTGATTGATTATATCAATAAGCATGAAGGTGTGGAGTGGGTCACCATGGAGTATATCTGCGATGACTTCAAGAAGAAGAACCCTTATCCTGTCGGAGCCTTGCTTCCAAGTCCTCCAGGGGAGATCTTGACAAAGAGTAAGGAAGAAGTGCAGAAGGAGATCGGCCACAAGGGGAAAGAGAAAGCTTAGGGAGTTTGTCATATTTCTCAATAGATGTACTGCAGATATGATAGCACGCTGGACCAGCACCTTTTGCTCGGAGGTAGTGGGTTAGGGTTCCCATGTATCTCTTAGTTTTAGCTTCATTAAATTCAAGAAATCAAACCATTTTCTTCGGCAATGAAAAATTCAGTGATCGCGGAAATACTATCCAAAGTGTGGATGGGCTCTAAATGCTTTGCCTATGGACCTTTTATCCGAATACTTCCTTTGATTCCATGCTGGTCAAGGAAAAACGGAAGATGCTGTTACTCGGAGCTCCTCAACGGATATCTGAGATCTCAGAATTGGTGAATCGATCTCAAAGGAAGAACATGAATACAAGAGGTTTCCTCTGATTCTTGCTAGGTTGTGTTTAAATGGACGAATCGTTATTGTAAAGCGAGTAAGTATATAACATCAAAGACCCAGAGACAGTGATTCAAGAGCTTCGCGACGTTGTTTTTCAGTCTATTTATACTGGCATCATCGGAATTGCTCACTAACCGCACACTTTACTTCAGCTTGACTCGGAGCATTGGTGGTGCATGCACTGGACCGATTGTTCTGCGACTGAAATAGCTCAGAGGAGTCGTATTCACCAGCTCTCGATCCACAGTCTAACTCTGTCTACAGGGAAGCAACTAGCTGTAAGCTATGGCGCATTCGAGCGATAAACTAGTACGTTAACCAATCTCATGATTCGACCAACCTATCCCGTCTCCATCCCGCGTCTATTTCCATGGCTTTCCACCAAGAAAGCCATGAACGGTATCATACAGTACATCCAGAACACTTCCAACCATGAAAGTGGAGGTCAGCCGATTCCCAACCCCACCAAAGCTCTCCACTCCTCTACCAGTGCTGCGCCAAGACCGCCAAGCGCTTTGCCTCACCGCAGCTCTATCTTAAGCTGTTGATAAGGTACCAATTTCCCCCACTTCTGCAACCACCCTCCACTCTCCGCGCCTAACCGACATGCGAGATTCGTTCAATGCTCTTTGATCACCATGGTGAGGGACCTCTGTACCCGGAACACCAAGCGAGGAATTCGAAGGTGGAACTCAAAACCTAAAGGCCTGTCAACACCACCATATATGAAAAAAGTGAGTCTATTAAGAGATAGAACAGCATGCTGGCTCCAATCTAATAGAGAGAAAATTAAAATATCTTTTGATTTGGTGGAGTTATTAGAGGATAAAGGAGAGCAGATTTTGGGTGGGGTGAAGCAAATGTCCGGGGCACACCGTATCATCTCATGAAAGTCGGATTGGAACTAAAGGGAACTAAAGAGAAACTAAAGCAACCGAGCCAATAGAAGGGCATGGAGACCGCCAACTCGCCACAGTTTAAACATAGAGAGCGGCGATTGGGCAGCTTCAAGAAAATCCTCACTAGCGCCATTCCGACTTTCATGAGATTCTACGGTATTTTGAGTGAAAATTGCAAAACGGGTGATAATATGTGACTGCTAGAAATAGTGATGTTTATAAGACATAACAAAGTGTGAAGAAGTTTAGACCACTATTCTACTAGAAGCTTCAGGGCGAAGAGCTATTTTTTATCCCAATTTTCATTGTAAGCTGAATTTTATTGAGGGTTTCTGGTGCTCTGCTAAGTACTATGCAAGGGAAAATTGTCAACACTCGCTTGAGGGGCTCCAAGAAACCATTCCCATGCCCTTGACTCAGTATCAACAGCTACCATCCACTTGTAATTCCTTACCTGTATGCATATTCTTGATGTATACAGGTCCGGACTCCACTACGGCACGGCAGAGTTTCGTGAATGGGTTTACAACAGTCACCACCGCGTTGAAGACAAAACAGAATGGTACAAGTAGTGTGACACCACCGGGTTTTAGGTATACTCCCACCTTAGTCATCATTTCCACCAATGTCCGGGCACTCCGGCTAAAAAAGTCCCTCACCATATGGTACGTGGTGTCTATGAGTGGGTCCAATGTTGAAACATGCCGATTGTCAGTTCCGAGTTAGCCGTAACCGAACCAAGAGCCAAGACCTCAAGTGATTGTCAGTGATCACATACAATATACGGTTATTTAACAGAATGCCCCTGTGTGGCACCAAATTTAACAGGATACCCTTACAAAAAAAAGGTTGATAGAATACCCTTTGGTACCAAGACTTGACATGTAGTGAGGGGTAGCAGACCCAGTAGCTAGCTACCCCCATATCTTGTATGATATGTAGAAATTGACCTTTAAAATACCTATACCCTATGTGTAAGATTATACCAGTAGTTGGAGAACGCAATGTACCAAGTTCTGAGACTGCTACTTGTGCTCCTCCCAGATGCTCTACCAGTCATAAAGTTGGCCATTATGCTTGAACATGCCAACAATCACATTCATAGTACTAGTAGCTAGTATTTATACTTTGTGTATTAATAACAGAATATATTTATATTCTCCACTCAAATGATTCTGCTATCCGGCACACCTACATGATATGGTGCAAAATAAACTCAAAAGAAAATATTTGCCAAAAAAAAATAAATACATACCAGATAGCATTCTATCAAACTTTTTTTTGTAAGGGTATCCTGTTAAATTTGGTGCCCCACAGGGGCATTCTGTTAAATAACCGTACAATATAATATGCAGAATTTGATTATCATGATTTTTTGGACACAAGATTGTACGATAAATGTTTGCCATAGGTATCTCGATATCTCCTATTTTCATCGCTCCTTATGGTGGCAATAGATGTTGTAAAAGGTTTGTTTTTTCTTGGTTTATGTCCATGGCTCACCCCCCCATTGGTCACAGTTGATTTCAGTACCGGCATGCGTAGTTATCCTCACTGTTTCATTTCCCTTCATGATCACCAAAACACGCTCCTATTTCCAGTCCAATCACGCTTTCCCAAGATCTCTTTTCTTGAAATAAAGCTCGTACTGAGTTTCGCATTGTCATTATCTATCTGTATGCGAGTTTTTCTTTCTCAGAATGAGTGTTAAAATTGGATGATCTTGCTTCGGAATTGGGCTTACTTAGGTCCCGATTTTAGACAATACGCACTATGATATCTCCGGCCACTCCCAACCTCCGTGACTAAACCTTGTACAGTATAGCCTACGGTATGAGGTTAAGCACAGCCTCGCACTAGTTAACGAGATCTGACCGATTCCACGATAACACATTTAGTAGCCGCTATTCCTGTTGAAGCTAGCGCCTCGTCACAGTGGAGATACCGGTAATGGATTTCAAGAGATTTTACGGTATGGGTGCAAGTACGGTACCCGTACTCCATGTCACGCAGAGTGCAGAGCCTCAATAGCAAAAGGACTTATATCCAGGTTCTATCCCACTGACGTAGGCTACTAGAGCAAACAACGGCAATTTCTGCTCCGAAAAGGAGAGGAAAGGAAAGGAGGGATCTCTTGATAATTACTTCAACTTTGTGAATTAGTATTCGCGATGGGGAAAGCTTGTATTCAACTTAATGTACTGATTCCAACTCTTTTCTGTCATTTTCCGGTGACTTTCGGCAAAGAAATTAGCTAACAAGGGTCGGTGGATTGCAGGTAATCATTGTCGGAGCGGGCTTAGGCGGGCTGGGAGCGGCGATAGCAATTTCCCTCGCGGGCCACAAAGTAGCAGTACTGGAAGCTGCCTCTGCCATTGGAGAGGTAATCGTTTCCCCTCTCCCTTGAGCCCCCTTATGCCTCAACTACTGACAACAAATAGATAGGAGCAGGCATCCAAATCCTCCCCAACGCGTCAAAGATCCTAACAGCATGGGGCATGCGCGAAGTACTCCTGCAATATGCCACCCTACCAAAGCAAGTAAACATGATCGGCTGGAAGGGCAACCACATTACACATATGAACTTTGCCGAACACGCAAAAAAGTACAACTCTCCTTTCTGGGACTTTCACCGCGCGTCTCTACATAAATGCCTTCTAGACCGGGCCGCCGAGCTCGGAAGCGAGATTTTGACGAATTCGAAGGTGGACAACGTGGAGTTTGGGGAGTTGGGCGGCGTGTGCACGGTTATACTGCATGATGGGAGGAGGATGAGTGCGGATTTGGTTGTTGGCGCTGATGGGATTAATTCGGTTATGAGGGAGTGCTTGGTTGGGCATCCGGATAAACCTACGCCGACGGGGGATTTGGCATATAGGTTGTTGCTCAAGACGAAGGATATGATCGAGGATCCCGAGTTGAGGGGTTTCGTAACCGACCCTCAGGTTAATTATTGGATGGGGCCGGATGCGCATGCTGGTATTTTCCTTTTACTCTTTTATTCTACTTGGAAGAAGGAGTGCTAAGGAGTGACAGTTAACTACGTCCTAAAAGGCGGGGAACAATTCAATATGGTCCTTCTCGTCCCGGACGACATTCCTGAAGGCGGAGCAACGACAATCGAAGGAAATGTGGACGAAATGCGAGCAATATACAAAGATTGGGATCCAAGGCACTTCTCCACCTTTCCCTTTCCTCCTTCATCATGCTAACCCCCGAAAAGAATAGGAAAACTCCTCGCACTCTGCGAATCTGTCTACAAATGGAAACTCTGTATCCGGGAAGAACTCCCCAACTGGTCCCATCCCTCCGGCGCCTTTACCCTCCTCGGTGATGCAGCCCACGCCACACTGCCTTACCTAGCTTCCGGCGCCGGCATGTCCCTGGAAGACGCTGCAGTCCTGGGCGAGTGTCTCTCCCGCTTATCCTCAAAATCCGGCATACTCCAAGCACTATCGGTATACGAAACCTGCCGGAAGAAGCGCACCACAAGGGTAGTACAGCGTGGTAATGTCCAACAGTACCTTTATCACCTGCACGATGGCCCAGAGCAGCAGGAGAGAGACGAGAAGATGAGGATGGTGCCGACCCCGCCTGGTGAATGTCTTGCTTGGAGGGATCCGGAGCTGGCACCTTGGCTACTCGGGTATGAAGTTCCGAGGGATGTAGAGGCGCATTGGCCGAAGGAGGCGGAGAAGGGAAGGGGGGAGGAAGAAGAGCGAGTGAGGCGAAAATAAGAGCGAATTTGTAGGCGATGGATGGTCTCGACTTTGTTTATTTTGTTTAGTTTCTTTCTCACTCTTCAATATTGTATTTCTCACTTTTCTTACTACGCTCCAAGTTACAGTACGTCTTATGGGTCTGCCATGATACATTATGAGTAAATTAGAATTCATATCTTGCTTTTTTCATGCGCGGGTTGTCATGTACAGTGCTGTAGTATGATAGCAGAGAAGATCTTACCTTGAGCACGACTGCCCCTATCGTACGCCAAGTGCCAGGATTTATAACACTACCGAACAATCAATCCCATTCATATAGTTTACAACAATACTTTCTCCCATGGACTGGGTTGATAAAATCGCCCTCGAGGAAGTGGGCAGGCTCATTTCATCCGGGGTTATGTACGAATTGGGTGATGGGTTCATGCTTTATCACTCAGTCCCTAGACCAGAATTGCTGGGAGCAATGGTCGCGCTTCTGCTTCTAGCTGTGTCATGTCGTTTCATTTGTGATGTACAGTACTCGGACCTTCGTCCAGCTATCCTACCTTTGTTCCCCCTTATTCCTCTCCCTCCTTTCTTTCTCTCTGTAACATACATGTATTTCTGACAAATCCGCTCATCTTCTGCTTGACCGTCTTCTTGGATACTTCTAATAAGAATCGGGAGCGTGTTTCGCCTACTCTCGCATATACGGCGTCAGTGGGAGTGCTTGTTTTGATTTTTCTTGGCTGAATATCTGGTTTGTTGCTGCTACTATGCAGTATTCAGGTTCTGCTTTTTCTTGGGGGGGTTGTGTATCTTTTTCAGGTGAATTAAATTTACATATGGAAGAGATAGTCAACTGTTGCAGCAATAGGCCTGTTTGATATCATGTGTAACCAACAAAGTACGGTGACCCCGCTTCAGCTCTGACACGTTCATCAACAACACTCTCTTTCCGTTACCTATTCTCTGCGTCCCAAGCAACTAAAGCATCGAATGTCACACGTTTTCAGTGGAAATACCAATTCTTTTAATGTTTCTAATATTTCTAACCACTTTGCCGCTGCAAACGGTCGGTCCGAAATTTTGACTTGGCTGTTCCCATTGGAGCCCCGGATACGGCGTCGGGACGTCCGCACCTGTCAGGTTACAAGTGTAGGGAATTGGTTCCTACAAACGAAGGTGTTTCGAAGCTGGCGCGACGGCACTTCCGAAGGCAAATCTGATAATGCAATTTTATTTGGCTACGGTGATCTGGGGGTAGGCAAGGCGTATATCAGGTGATTGAAAATCCTAGCGGGAGAAATTAGAGGTGGTAGTGTGTCCGGCAGATAGTAAATTTAGTTCTCTCGTGACCGACACATTGTGTGATTAGGCTAGAGGAACAGATACAGCCGTTGCATGTTTCTATTTCGACTTTGCTTCGCAAAAAGAGCAGTCTCCTACGGCAATGCTTGGCTCCTTGCTGAAGCAGATCATTAGCGGCTTGCGGGAGATTCCCGAGAAAATGGTCCAGGCCTTTGAAGGCTAGAAAAAAGGTTATAGGTGGCCAGGGGCTGCGGCTTTCCGAGATTGTTAACATGTTACAGGCTATCACATCCTCACAGCGGGCCTTTCTGTGTCTTGACGCCCTGGATGAATGTGCAGAAGTGCGCCGACCAGACGTTCTCGATTCACCTAGACAGATTCTCGAAATCTCGCCTAGCACTCGGGTATTCTTGACTGGAAGGCCCCAAGTCAAGGGTGAGATAGAAGAGCGATTTGCTGGGAGAACAGTAATACTATTCATAACACCTGATAGAGATGATATCATCAGATATCTCCATGCAAAGTTAGATAAAGACACCACTATTGGTGCCATGAACAGTGATTTGCAAGCGGATATTATGAGGTGTATTCCCGACACTGTTTCAGATTAATGACCCCCACCCTTGAACGTACTGTGGAATGTCTGCTGATGGGTACACATCTAGATTTCTTCCCGTCCCCCTAAATATCGAAGCGATCCTTCAAGAACCGACCATCTATCGTCGCCGAGAAAGGCTCCGCGAAATGACCAACGGCTTAAGCCTGGGCGATGCATACGGCGCAACACTGCAACGAATCAAGGCGCAGCGTGGGGAGAAAGCAAGACTCGGTATAGCCACTCTGATGTGGGTCTCCCACTCGGAGAGACCATTGCAAGTGGATGAGCTGTGCTACGCTTTGACAATTGAGATCGGAGCAATAGATCCCAACACCGAAAATACCCCTTCCATAGTCAAGGTCTAATAGCCGTGGATAAGGAAGCCTCGACTGTCCGGTTAATCCATTTTACCCTCCGAGAGTATCTTTCGGTCCATGCTTCGGTTTTTAGTAAAGCTCATGCCACAATTGCGGAAACCTGTTTGACTTACCTTAACTTTCCGCACGTCAAAGATCTTTCCCCCGCACTGGATGATCCCCCTCAAACCGTGCCGTTCCTCCAATGTTGCTCTTTATATTGGGATGTTCATGCCCGAAGAGAGATATCAAGTGGTGCAAGATTGCTTGTGCTCAAGCTTTTTTAATGAACGCAGCCCCCTTTTGTCTACTAAGCTGCTTTTTCGGGATATTTTGCGTGAACATATTTACACTATCCATAAGGCTTGGGTCACTTCTTCTTCTTTTTCTCGCTGGAAATACCCGACCACCCTCCCTTTGGGATTCACTAGCCTACACTGCGCATCATTGTTTTGGTATTGTTGATATTGTCGCAAATCACCGGCAATCACTCACTTACTTTGGCGGACTTGCTTGTATCGGAAATTGGATAAAATGCACTAGGACGTAGGGCATAGGAGCTATGGGGCGGTAGGGTAGGGTTTGTGGGAAGTTTGCATGAGTTTCGGGCATGTTTGTTATTTCTTTATGTTGTATTGTTCACTCATTATGCTGGAATTATGTATATGAGTATGTAGATTCCCCACACTCGTTTTTCGGGGAATCAGCCCTTCAATGAACTTCTTTGTCCTCTATAAAGATACTTTCATGTCCGTATCTGCTGCACATAATTTTAGATATTGTAGGGGGATTTTATGATGATCGAAGGTTGTGATGTGAGCCAAAAAGACTGCAGTCAATACACCACTCATATGGGCGGCGATATCTGGGAGAGAGGAAGCTGTGAGGCTTTTGTTGGACTGCCAAGACACCGATGCCAACATTTCAGATATTATACCCAATATGACCGGACACCACTGTCTTGGGCTGCCGGGAGCGGGTACGAATGTGTGGTAAAGCTGCTGCTGAGTCTAAAAAACGCCAACCCAGATGAACCGGACGGATCGGGTAGAACACCGCTCTTGTGGGCTGTGGAGCGCGGTCATGATGGGGTGGTGAAGCTAATACTGGAACGAGAAGATGTGAACCCGGATAAGCCAGACCACTCGAACAGAATACTCCGTTCGCTTGCTCTCCGGCACGATCATACGGAAGTGGCAAAGCTACTCCCTGGACTGAAATCTGGGGATCCAACGATAAAGGAGATGATGATGGAAAAATATCAATCTCACTGGCCGAGCCACTTGGACGGGAGTAAGTCGTGAAGCAAGACATCAATTCCTTCAAGCCAGATGAGGGCGAAAAACACCACTTGTGCTGGATATTGCAAGCCACCGAGGGAGAAAGACGCTTCATGAAAGCCTCCGAACTGGGAATTCCGGCTTTATCTTAAAGGGATTCTGACATTGGCTTTACGACCGATACCAAAAAAACATTTATCCCGGTCCTTTCGCAAGCACCTCACCCTACAATGATTCTCCGATTCTCTCTCAGCCTCCCTCAGAGTGTGAATCACGGTCCCGCGGATGTCGGTCTTCTTCCTTCCTGTTTTCCGGTATAATCAGAGCTTGGCTGTTCTCGTTCCTGGATAATTCCTAATCGTCGAGTGATGGTATATGAGTCCCTGTGATCATATTCGACAAGCGGGGATGGGTGGATATATTGTGGTTCCCGATTGACTGTGGATCCAATTCTTTTCTGAGCGGATGTGGTGTTATCTATTCCTATCTCTTGTTTTTCTTCTCCGCCTTTTTTCTTTATTTTTGTACACTTTTTTCACTGTTCCCGGCATTGGGGCGATATATGCCTGTTTTCTGGTTGTTTAGATTAGAGGAAATTCCATGATGGGAGGAGGAGGATTCGCGGGGAGATTATTCAGATTAATGTAGATACCAGAGGGCATGGGTTATACTGCTACATTTACAATACGATACCCTATTATAATATATATCTTAGCTGGCAATTACAACCTGTGGTCAATATAGAAGACTTATGATAGTCCGGGCATGCCGCTGGGGATTCTCCATTTCCACTATTAAAAGATTCTTCTTCTGGGGCTCTTACGAAGAATATCAAAGTATCTTTACCACATCCTCTTCAATAGGGGCGAGCACGATTTTATGACTGATTAAATCTTTTAGCATGATAGTTTCATGATAGAGTATTCAAACCGGTGTGATGGTGTGATTTTCCTGGGTATGATAAGTGCAGGGGATAATGATACTTCCGATGTTAAGTCTGCTTCATTAGTCTCGCTAGGCGTAGTTTACATAATGTCCAGCAAGTTTATTCCTACCCCCCCCGTGAATACATAAATATGGGGTATACGTGATGGAGGACTGCCGAAAAACTTACTTTTTCAGGAATAACGGTCATTGCATGACTTCTTCCTAGAGATGAACATAATTTCTTTCTCAACCTTGGGCCTTGACAACGGTATGGTTGGGGGTCGTTGGTGATTGTGTTAGGTTTGTGATTATCAAAAAGTGAATTTCGGCAATTATTCTTGGTTTTTTTTCCAAATTTCTACTTGCTCTTGCTTATTATCGCTTACTGTATCTTTATCTCTATCTCTCTTTTTGTTTTTTTTTGTTTTACAATGTCATGGAAATAATTCAATTTTGACTGCAGTAGCATAGCAGGGTCTTGGTTGATTTCTGGATTCTTTGTGATCGTTGTGAGTTTATGGAATAGGGTAAAGGTTTTGGTTAATACCGTAGCTGAAAGATTTTTAGGTTTGCTTTGGATTAGATTGCGGGGTTTTGTGTAACGTGGGTTTGGTTGTTGTCAGTCGCGCAGCAGCTGGCTGTTTTCGGGTTGGCGTTTTGCCTTAATGAAAGTTGTGTGTAACGTTGGTGGAATGGGTGTTGAGGTGTTGGGCTGGTGGAGGTGAGTTGGGGACTTTAGTGGGGGGTAACCGAGGGGGTGATTTAACGTCGTATTAAAGTTTTGTTTGGATTTCGGGGCAATTAAGCTTTGATTGTGTCCTATCCCACAGCACAGTATGTTCATAAATTTACGAGGAGATCACGCGCGGCGCTACAAATGGAATAAGCCGCCCGCTTTCCATACAAAATGCTTTTTTTTTTCAATTATCTATCACTAACAAACACAAGGAGTTCAACGCATGAATTTCTGACTTCCATTGACTCCTCTGCAAGCCACTGCCCAAATATACAATAGATGTGTGGGTAAGGCTACATCTCGCTATGCAAACAGCTCATACAAATTTCTTGTTCTGTCATATTTTCAGTCTTAGACGTCAAAACTGCTGAGTTGTTTCTGTGAGCTGGCTTTTAGCAATGTGAGTCTTTGGGTTAGCATCCCTGTCAAGAAAAATTTCTTGAAGTTTTGCCATTGTTTGTGGTTGGATATTTGGGTAATGAAGATGGAAACTTGGTATGATATCATTTAGAAAAGGCCATAAAAGAAGGAAATAATTTTGCTTCTAATACCGAGCCCCTAGTAGCCTACGGCACTTTTGAAGTAGATGTGTTCTTTCATGCCCCAGAAGATCGCAGTACTACAGTCACTATACAAAAGTGTTCGTGAAACGGCATTTCCCTCGCCCCGGGGAATGGGCCCCTCCTGCACAGAGGCCCCCAATTGCGCAATACCCCCCCCTTAGGCCGCTTTGATCTCCGTCAAAGGGAAACTCCGTTTCACGAACACTTTTGCAGAGTGACTGTATGCCAAAATAACCTACTGTACAAAAAGAAATCTCCGAAAAAAAAATCCTTTCACATTCACAGTCTCTCCAGATTTCTCCAGAGTCAAACCCGAACTTAAGTTCTATTCTAGAAATAAATTAGCTAACTGAAGCACTCGCCCTTTCACAAGATTTATTGTGATTTCTAAAAGTCTTGATAATTTCTGCGACGTTGAAAAGAAAATAATTTTGTCTGAGACATAACAAGTCATATATCAGCCCTGATCTAGTAAAGATACATGAAATGTTGGTTTTCTTGATGACCCGGCCGCTGGCCCTAAAAACCGCGTCATGGAAAGACTTTTACCAAAAGAGTTGTATTCTTGCTTTTTATAACACCTACTATAATATCATTAAAAGTAACTTTAGTGCTGGTAATGACTGGTTTACTTATTTGATAGCCAGCTGAGTCAAGTTTTTGCTTAACTAAGCCACAAACTTGAAACTGAAACATTTTTTGCCTTCGGGCCACAGTTTTGCCTCCTTTCAGGGCGGTGGATTGGGACAGAGACGTGCCATGTGGGATCTACCCCATCAATCCTTGGAATGAGTTGTACGCTTCAAGCACAAAATAGGCTACTTAATCAATGACTACATTTGCCTACGACAGGATGAAATCATTTTATGGCTCCGTTTTTGTCAAAACATACACAAACTACAATACAAGTGCCAGGGAAGATGTCTTCGTACAGGACAGGGATTATTTTGCGGGTTAACCTAAATTAACTGTGCGAAAACTTTATCCCTGACACTTGTAACTTATAGGCTAATCCGGGATATAACTGAAGTGCAACTTTCAGACCTCAGGGGATTGGAAACCCGATTGGGATTGGGGGTAGCATAGCTAGGCCAGATTTCCCCAGCTGTCCTCTGGTAGGCTCCGGTAATGCGCCCTATTCCTGCATTATGGGAGGGTCAGGTTCCCTGTTATACATTGTGCTGTTAATCGTACTTGTTGAATGATCTCACTCTTGGCAAAGGAGATAACAGACAAGTGACTACCTGTGACGGCGTTGTTAGAAGAAATGCAAGGAGGTGCGAGGCAGCAATGAGTAGTAGACTATACAACAGCCAATCTTTGGCTCGATGCCGGGATTGAAGTTCGGCTTTAAGTTAAGGGAATTAATTAGTACTCGGGGGGAGCAAAAAGTCGGGCGCATTTCCAAAACAAGCAGGGTATTTGCATGGCGTTTGCGCGGAGACTAGCACAAATTAGGAAGCTTGAGTGACACCTCATGATCGCAATTGGTGAAGGGCAAAAGTCGGGGGCACTTGGTAGCCTCTTTCTATTGCTATAGTTTCGTTCTCCTGCAGGCCCAGGGGCCTGCAATATTCCCAGTTTGCTTTTACCGCTACTTGCATCTATGATTTAGGACCTATCTGACTTACACAAAGCTATGCTGTTGTTATCGCACCCTCAAGGGGGTAGGTAGAGATGATGGACTCGGAGGGGTGATGGAGGTGAAGTGGCGGTCGCAGTGGAAATCGGGCGATTAACATATAGGCGTAGTTACCCGGAGCAAAATAACAAGCTGAAAGGCTGCTAAGCCTAATAATGGTGTGCGCCCGAAATGCTCTTACCCCCTAGTACAGTTGGTTAAACCGGTTATATCATACTTGTATAATTGTACAATTGGAGGACAGCGAATAGAGGGAATACGGTAGTGCGAAAGATATCATACACTCAAAATTCTGTTTCGTGGCAAACAAAGTTGGTAGGGCTATTCGTTGTCCTACTATTGGGGTTACACAATTCTAACTTGTCATGGACCCCGCATTGTTCCCGCTAGCGTCAAAGTTACCGTAAATTCGGGTTGCTATGTCTTGCACAGCACTGCTATCTGTTATGATGGAGAATCTAGCTAGGGGTATGATAGGACGGTTTTGATACTGGATCCACCTCACTTTACCCACGCAAGTAGTCACTTGGTGCCTAGCCCAGTGCAAGATCCTACCGTTGCCTGATCGCTAGAGTTACATCGGAGAGCCTTGTTCTCGGGGTACTCTCAGGGCGCTGTAGTTAGATATACGGTACCCTAGTTTCTGAAATTATGATAACGGTCATGTACTCGAGCATTACACGGCATACCGCCCGCTTAAAAATCCACACCCGCAGTCCGGAGCAGTTCAACGGGCTGTCCGGCCACTTAATATCTGCGCAATAATCGGACTGCTGTACGATACGAAACTTGAGAGGCGCGCCAGGTCAACAAATTACAATGATGGGGTCTTCCAGCCTCGCCGGGGTTTTCACCGGCTAGAACTCTCTCCCCCAGTCTCCCTCCCTCCCTCCCAGCCCTGTATGTACCAACAAAAAAAGACTCAGTAGATATGCCGAGAATCAAGACTAATTGAAAATTGTGCCTGTGGGACAGGCGTCGATCTGGGGCTTCCAACGTTGAGTCAGCAAAGCCAGGCTGCGATAAATTCTCCCCCTCTATATCCTCCTCCTCATCTCCTCGAACTTTATTCTCCGGCGATTCCACTGCGAAGAAGATTCAAGAACTTCGCCAAATACACCCGCGTTCTAGAAAATGTCATCGGCGATCCCACTAATGACAATAACAACACCGCCAAGTATGGGCCAAGGCCAGGCCTCGCATGACCAGCCAACAAGCTTCCCCCGCAGTGAAGACCCCGCATCAATGATATTTATCAATGTCTCTTTCGCGCCAACTACCCCTCCGCAGACGCCGACAGACTGGACCCCGTTACCGCTACCGACGCGCGTTCCGGGAGTGGAAATCACAGCAGCGCACCCGACCGAGTCTCCGACCAAGGTTGCGGTAAAAGTCGGCGACAACCCGTCATTCTTCATCGCGACGCAGGAAAAGCCGCAGAGCGTGAAGCGCGCAGAGTGTCCCCGCTGTGGCAACACGTTCGCCGGCGCACAGAAACTTAAACGACACCAGCGGAGCGGCGCCTGCGAGAGACAGGGGGCTGAGACTTCGCCCGAGGTCAGGGAGGAGAGGAATGGGGTTTGGAGGAGATTCTGTCCATTTTGCGATAATACTGGGACCTACAAGACCAGGAATTCGGCGGTTGTCGCGGTTAGGAGGCATTATAAGGTGCGCCATCCGGAGAGGGATTTGGGGGATAAGAGGAGGAAGAGGACTAATGGGATGATTCCTGGCCGGGAGGGAGATGGCGGCGGAGGGAGTGATGAGAGATTGTTATCGCCGGACGGTGAGAGAGAGCTGGAATACTATAATAATATGTTGCAGGATGGTTATGATGGCACTGCACTGGAAGTGAGTGGTGAGTCTGGCGCGGGAATGGGTTGAGGAACAGATTGCAATGCCCGGATATCGAACACTGGTATTGGATGGAAGAAAGGAAACGAATTGCGCTCCTGTTTTGTTTTGTTCTCGTTTTCCAACCTGTCTTGGCCTTCATTATCACCCTTCCTACCGACAGTACACTCCTTTACAGACACCATTTGCTTTTTCAACACGGTAGCATAGCGTATGTTATTTTCTTTTCATTTTTGTTAAGCTTTTCTTTGCTTGCTTCATCGCGCAAAATCTGCGATAGGGGAAATGGGTTTCTCCACTCTACTCGTAACAGTTACATTCACTACACAGCTTTAGCTTAAGTCATAACAGAACAGAAGTCCTGTCCGCTTCAAAACTCATAATCTTCGTATCCTGACCCCAGCTGAGCGAAATTAGTCAGCGGAAACACACTATAGTATATAGTAACTATAGATCTTCTCTTGAGAACCAATTAGCACATTAAACACTCTCTAAGCATTTCACCGCCTTTACCACCCTCACCGCCGAATCCTCGACAGCCCTACCAACTAGACTATCTAACGCACAGCATCGCAGGCTCATCTAACAAAAAAAAGCAGCGCTCATAGCTCCACCCCCAGGCAATCTAACTTCCATCCCCCACATAGCAACGCCTACGACCCCATCCAAGCCTTGCCTCACCCCCACTCTTCCTTCCGATACTACCGGTATTGCAGCCACGGGCATGATACGTGGTAACAAAATGGAAATAGGGCGCACGCCAGCACATTTCTTCAGCCCTGCGCGCTGCCAACACATGATGACTCAGGAATTTCAGATCACATGACCCTTCCACTTCGAGTGGCGTTACCGATCATTATCGAATGTGGACGTCGCGCCGCATTTAAACGGTACATCCCGGTACAGTGTTAATGCTTGTAGTCAACTGCCGCTACTCGGGTGCGGTTGTTGTGGATGGATTGGTTTAACATATGGGAGGGGACAACAAACAGAGGGGGACGGCGAACAATACACCAAAAATTGGGTGGCAAACATCGAATTTGGTAGGGCTGTTCGTTGTCCCCTCTACCATGTTATGTGCTGGACCCTGCATGGGCTGTTTGGAGTTGATAAGGTTTTTTGTACTGCACAGTATGGGAGTTGGGTGGTTGGTGTTGGTTCTTACTGATGCGAAGGAATGGGAGTTAAGACCGGCGATTGTACTGCACCGTGCAGCTGACATACCGTACTGCATCAGGTCAGGATATGTATCAGGAGTGGAAGTGACTCATTTTCCATATGAATCTCGCACATATCATTTCCACAGGATTTTCGAAGAGCAAAAAAAAGCAACTGTCCGAGGCTGGCTAACTTATACTGGTTCAGTACAGAATGGCACATCTCACGCGCCGTAGCATCAAGAAGATCAACTACTCGTCTGGGTTATCTCGCCCTACTGCTTCTTATGAGGAGTCAATCGAGATTCCCGTGTTTTCATGCTTTTCGGTATGTTTTAGTTGATTCGTTGTCTTATCCGAGACACTTCAAGGCCCAAAATGTGCCCGGATTTACTAGTTCAAGCATACAAGCAGTGGGCTTATGGCCATAATGATGGGAAAGGAATTATCTACTCGTAGTTTGCGTTAAGCATCAGATTAGAATGTTATCACTTGAGTACCGGAATTGCGGAAGTCTTCACATTTATTTAGTATCAAGCAGTCACCATTTCTTCAGACCTTTCCTCTTCCTATTGTTAGATACTCGAATAATTACCTAGATAACAAGATGACAGGCCTTTTATCTGGAGGTGGGGGTGTTAGCACAAACACATACCATATCATAAATTGTATTGTAAAGCCCAGAGTTGCACATCGCGACACGATCTTCATTGAACATAAATCCTCTCACACATACCAACACTCACAGCAGAGCCTAATACTCATAAAAGACAAAAGGACAGACACCCACCACAACCGGAAGCAAAATATTCGCGATTCGTTATGAAACCTCTTTCTTGCTTCCAGAACCTTCTTCGCCCCGCATCTTTTCCTCTCTAACGACTACTACAATAAAACTGCGCAACCCCTTCGTTTCTTACTTTCCATCAATCTTCCCGGCTTCAAAAGTCACACTCCACCTCACCCCACCCAGTCATTCACACTACATTCGCACTGCCATCCCCACGGAACCTGTGTACTACTCCCCCGCTCTATCCCTCCAATCGCTAAACTTACTCCCTACTGCCATTCCTATTCTTCCGATCCTCAAGCTCCCACCCTCATCTCGATAAATCACATCAGGAGGACTCAACCTCAAAGTAATCAGGGACAGAAGCAAGTAGATCACTCTGAATTTTAAACTCCCCAGAACTATGGTTTCTTGAAATGCTCGTTAATGACTTGGTTCGATTCTTGGTGTCTATTCTATGACTAGAGTAGAGGGGTGGATATTTTGTCTTGTTGGTTTATTCACTGTTTGGATAAATCTCAATTAACCTGACAACGCCCGAGATCAGTTAGTGTAGGTATATGGCTAGGAGGTGGTTTTTTTTTTCCTATATTCATAAGATAGCCACTTTGTTTGCCATGTTAATGCTGGGGGGAGAAAACAATTATTTTGGCTAATGAAACACAGAATAGATACAGCTCTAATAGCACGAACCTTCTCTCGCCCATTTATTTCCTTCAAAACTCAAGTATTTCCCGTTAGCCACACTTGAAATCACATCCAAAACCGAAAACCACTGCCTCATGCTGGCTTCAGTGGTCACGAACAATCACTCGGAAGCACTTCAGCCACACACACAACGGCTGGTAGTTCTGGATGCCATACGAAGATTTCTAGTATTATTTTCGGCCAAAGTTTTAGATAAATATTCTGTATGATTTACGGGGCTCGGAACATACTACTACTACCGGAGGGGATAAAGAGGCTTGTGGTCTTGTCCGTCCTCAAGCTATGCTGCCGGGAACCCCCCTACCCCATCGCGACCACTGCCGGCGGTATTAGTCTGCTACGCGGCTAAGCCCTACCTCCTCAATACCTTCCCCGACAAATATTTATATTCTCCTCAATAGCCATAACCCTGCCCGCACAAATAAGTCATAGACAAACGTTTCACTCTCCATAAGGGCCATTAACCATAACCCCACCAGTTCATCCTTCCCTCCAAGAACTCTCATTCTCTCCCTCCCCTCGCCACGACATACACAACACACAAACCACACCCAGCACCTCCACCTCCGGATACAACCAACAATTATCCGCACCCTCTACCCCACCAACCACCAAAAATGACTTTGTCCAGAAATCCCCTCACCGTCGAGACCACTGTTAGCACCCCCCCCCGTTCCTCCCCTTCTCCCACAATTACTAACTTCTCCCCAGACACCCCCCACCATCCCCCCCAAACTCCGGAAAGATCTCCAAAAGCTGTCGAAAACCATCCCTCCCCACAGGGACATCTCCGACGACCTTGACCTCCTCAGCGACATAATCGCCCGCCTTGAAGACCATGTCCAGGACCTGCGCATCCAGCGCGCAGAGCACAAGCGCCGTGCCACGGAGGTGAAGAAAAAGAGAGCGGGTCTCCGCATCCAGACCTCGACTTTGCCGGAGGAGGTTGCGAAGGTGGCTGCAAAGATTGGTGAGTTGGAGGGGTTGGTGGGGAAGTATGCCGGCGTTTTGTTATAATGTAGGGATGCTGGGTTGGCCTTCATAGAGGTTCTATTGGGGTGCTAATGTATAGGTTGGCAATGTTTTGTCTGGGAGTAAGTACGAAATCACTCCGGAATATACAGTCTGTTTTTTACAGGATGTTGTAGGTGGTTGTGAATCGACCTGGGATTAGGTGAAGGCAAGTGAGAGATGGGTTCCTAATTGTAGGATTGTCATTTCTTGAATATTCAGACTAGGGATACTATCTGCCATGGATGTCTTTCTTTCGATTCCAATGTTCGAGTTTCCATGGCGGGTTACTTTTTCGATAAAGGTAGAAGGCGTTAATTTGTCTTTTACAAAGTATGACATCAGGTCCAACATCTCTTATCCGTTTCGGTCATTGGCGGCCAAGTTCTTGTACAGCATTAATGTGGGTGCAATGATTTATCTCATAACCAACAAAAAGAAAATGCAATTTGAGCTCCTATAAGTATCGGCTATAAGACCAAGGGACTGCCCCGAGCCAATAACACTTGAGGCCATGTGTCCGCAGGTGCGATCACACATGATCACTCCTAAGTCAGAACAGCAGAGGTATTGATACGAGGGTTTCTTTCTGCTCTTATCAGCGGGCTCAATATGTTATCTATCACACGCCGGGTTTTAGTTAGGACTACTAGTCCCTGATTATTCTTTTTGTTCCACATATATTATTTCTTTCTCATTGATCTTTATTCCTTGTTCCATCATCGACGATGTCATCGAATCCCAGGAGTGACGGCGAATCCGCATCGCCTAGATATATAGCCGGGCTATTATCCTTCCTGTAATTCACCACCTTTATATCAAATAATTTTTCCACCCGACATACCTTTACTGAATTACGTGCTGATATCATTTACAGCATCAACATCCCACACATTTGTTCTTCCTGCCATGTATCATGCTAAACTAACTTACCATCTAACTTGATCCCCAATAACATTTTTTTTTCCAGAATCTTACGCGGTGCTTACGAAGCTATAACTAGTACTAACAAAGGAAAGCAAACACAGGAAGTAAAAAGTAAATTCCAGGAGTTAAAGCATGTTCGTTGCTGCTGTGGAGCAAATGTTATCTGATGCGCTGAAGATTCACAAATCTGCATGTATTACTTTATCCCACCTGTGGATACATGCCGCCGAAAAAAACTACTCTATCCTGAATTGTAATCTGGGGCGCATGGTGTGTGGTTGTGTAATACAGCATAAATGTCAGGGTGGGGTATGTTATTCCAGGACGGAGATTAGAAAATGAAAGAGATTGATAGGTGTAAATTGATATTTCTCCGTTTATACACTTGTATGCTGCCATTCGCATATCACTTTTCTTCAGTGCATTTGGGGAACGAAGAATATAAACGCCCTGGAATCTTCATGACTCCTCGTTTCCGTGTATGATTGCGTTCCCTAACGTGCTGCGTTTGTAGCCTTTGTGGGGTATAATGGGTTTAAAGATCTAGTTTCATCGCGCTATCATACGTAAAGCAAGCGTCGACCCAGGGGTAAGATTCACCAACATTATATTTGATTAAAAAGATGCAGCTACAACTATTCTACAACAAATCACAAGTTTTCAATCACACATTATTCCGTCTACGACACATAATCTTCCATCACCTTCCAGGAATCGGGCCATGTTTCACAAAACAACCAAAGCATTTAATCAATGGGCTGGATAAATGATTTACACTGACATCAAACACGAGAAATGCACCCAAGCCCCCTTAGCCAAGCATGCATGCATTTCCCCCAAAACCCATTGGTTCTCATTACCCCACTTCACATCTTCTCCCCCGTACCACCCCGTCCAAACCGTAAACAGCAACTTTCAACTCTCCAGAACGACAAACAACTACCCCTACCCCATCCCCCCCCTGGCCCCCTAACAAAACAAGCACCCCTCAAACCTCCCCCTTCCCCTCCCATTCCTCACCCATTCCCGCACCTCCTTATACTCACCCTCCTCATCATCCGAATACCCATACACAGGCCCATTAAGTCCCCTCCACAACTTCCCTCCAACAACCTTCCCTTTCCCGTCCTCCTTCTGTCCGAAAATCATAACCGGAAAAACACCTCCCATGTCAGACCTGATGAGTAGTTTCCTGCTGGTTGTTTGCGTATCGGCGTTTGTGCGGGTGTTTTGGCGGCGGCGGAAGGTTTGTTCTGTCGTCCCGAGGAGGGGTTGAGGATGTGGGGAGGCGAGGTGGTGGAGGCTGAGGGGTTTGGTCCAGAGACTGGGAGGAGGAGGAAGCTTGGACGAGAGTTGGGGATTGGCGGACATTTTTAGTTATGCCGTGCTAGTAGTTGGAGTAGTTGGTTATAAGTTGCTGTAAGAGGATCGGTGAAAGGGGGGTTGCCTATCTACCTCGAAAGCTTTATCAATTTAGGCCTTCTGAGGATGAGAGATATTGTGGAAAAGTCAATGATTTTGTTTGACGGGGTTGGTTTTTCGAGGGTCGTTTGTCTTGCCAAGCGGGGATGGGATGGGAAATGTTAGTGGGGCAGGTTTTCACGTTTGGTAGGGACTTCTACCGATGGGGCAAACCCCCGGGGAAAAAAAGAAAAGAAAAAAAAGGACACAAACACCCAGCGAAATAACGCTGATGGGGAAGAAAAGAAAAAAAAGAGAAAAGAGAAAGATCACCGAAGCCGCGTAAGTTAATCTCTTGACAAACTTATACCTTCTCACCCTTCACAAGACTCTCCCTCTCAACAACAACACAACTTCAACCCCACACCTACAAAGCCCTATCCTCCATTAGACTGACAGTAGAGGGTCTCACGTTTGCCGTTTTTGCAGTTTTGAAAACAATAAAGATCCACCATACCGACACCACCGAAACCCCGAAAAACTCAAAAACCATTGGAACCGCCAAAAAAAAGCCGGTTTCCAGTACGGTACTCAAAAATCACATGTTTGGTTATCAAAAGCCGATTTTCAAAAACGGCAAAAACGGCATGATGTGAAGACCCCATCGTAGGAGAAACTAAGCACTGTATCCGGGTTATGATCCGTAGTGGGATCGGTGAAATGGGGGCATAAATACAGTAGTACATTGTATTCACGGGGTGAGATGCGGAAGTAAAACAGTTTTGTGGATGGGAAGTGATAATTCTCGGTTTATATACTCAATTGCTACCATTCGCATACCCTATTTCTTTAGATTTTAGCAGACTCGTGGAAGAAGAAAAGACTACAAAAGCATATTAATCTGTATGACTCCTCGCACGCTGCGGCGCGTATTATTACGTCCCGTAAGGTGCTAGGTTGGTGATCTCAACGAAAGCAGAATGGATGTGAATACCTTGTTCGGTAGTGCTAGGCAAGGCAAAGTATCCATTCGAGAGCAAAATTGCCAACAATCTACTAAACTGGTGAAGATAAGGGGCCGTTCTGCGCGCGCAATATAAATGTATCGCGATATTAGACTATAGCAGTATATATTCCGATATATATATATAAATAAATGGCATTTTCCAGTAATGTTAGCGTTTGTCCGGCACCGGAATAAAAATAAATATATCTTTAGAACACATGATTAACGAGATTTTTTCTTCTTCACATCTTTAAGGTAAGAAAAGAGATAAGTTATGGCTTTACTTTTTTGAGAAAAAATCTTTTGCGATTGCGGTGGAAAAAGTGGTTATATAATAGACAATAGTTGCAGAATGTTGATTTATTTCTACATGAACTGTGTGCACCTTACAGAAATGTGATAATAGGGCAATCAAATGATAAGATTGTTATGGAAAGTTTTTTTTTTTTTTTTTTTTACTTCTTTCTAACCCTAGACACAAACATCCTTGGTGAATTATTCTCCGTATAGATATATCGCAGAATATTGAGATGCCGCTTTATATTCTGCAAAAGCCGCTTATATGCCATTTAAGTCGCGCGCCGAACGGCACCTAAAACCAGTGTATGATAGAGTGAATCGCAATATTTTCAATTAAAGTACTAGGACAAATCGTTCCGCGCTTTTGGTGGTTACCGAACCACACCTCAAAACATCACACCCCCGCAATTAACCACCCCTCCACAACGATGGCTCCCCAGATCACTGGCCATCTCTCAGATTACGAGAAAGGGGAAATTATTGCTCTGAGACAAAAAAAGAGTTCTTTTTATGAAATTGGAAAGCTTTTAAACTGTCCTGAAAGTACTGTCCGAGGTTTCCACAACTGGTACCAGAAGAGGAGTCATGGGCAAAACCTCCCAACATCTGGAAGACATAAAATTATCGATACCAGAACCTGCTGCCGCCTAGTCAGAGAGTCTAAGAAGGCACACTGCCAGACCTTATCTGAATTGCGCAATGAAGTTGTACCACATGCTTCTGTCAAGACAGTCCAGAGAGCCTTAGCTTCTGTCAACATAAAAAAGTAGAGAGCAAGGAAGCGAGCCCTTCTGCAAGATGAGCATGCTGTCAAGAGGTTAGCCTGGGTGATGGAGTATAAGAATTGGACAATGGAGGACTTTGAGGGGGTTATTTTTAGTGATGAATGCTCAGTTGAAAAGTCTAAAGATCCAAAGGGTATTTGGGTCTTCAGAACACCAGAGGAAAAGTGGCACAAGGACTGCATTCAGGGGGTAACAAAAGGACCTGGGATAAAGTTGATGGTCTGGGCTTGTATTTGGGGCAAAAATAAGGGTCCTCTGATCCCTATTTTTGAGGAGGTAGTTAATAGATTTGTATATATTGGAGTTTTAGAGGATGGTTTACTTGATACTTGGCAGGAGGTGGAGGATACAGTTGGAGATCCTATCTTTCAGCAGGATGGTGCAAAGATACATACTGCAAAAGATACTATGGCTTGGTTCAGGGAAAACAACATACAGGTAATGGAATGGCTACCTAATTCACCTGATCTCAATCCTATTGAGTACTGTTGGAAGAGGATGAAGGAAAAGCTACATCAGCACTTTCCTGATATCCACAAGACTAAAGGGGGTCCAGATACTGTTAGAAAATGTTTAGCAGAAGCTCTTAATGTGGTTTGGACTCAGGATATTGAAGGAGAGTTTTTGCAGAGCTTGTGGGAGTCTATGCCCAGGAGAGTGGCTGCTGTAAGGAAAGCAAAGGGATGGTACACAAAGTATTGATTCTTTTATTCTGTAATTTTAAATGAAAGTTCTGTTATATTTATTTATTATCTATCTCAATTTTCATCACTTTCTGAGTAGTTGTGGTTGTATACGGGGGGAATTTATATTAGTTGAAATGTTGCCGTTGCGGCCATGCGCGAAACGATTTGGGAGGTTACTTTACAAACCATCCGCTCTATGATGCTTGACATTCCATTACCATCCTGCGATGCGATCATCGTTGTTAATCCGTGGGCTAGATACACCAAATACAAATGCGATAGATGCGCCCCCCAAAACCCCCTCCGCCACGCATGCATTTTCTTCAAAGCCCCATTACTCCATTCGCCATCTAAACACTATCACTCCCCTCTCACCTCACACCACACCACCCCACAGCAAACTTCAACTTTCCAGAACGACAACCCCCCCTTGCTTTCTTCCACAAGTTTCCTTTAATAACCTCTCCCTTCCCACTTCTATCCAAAGAACATAATAGGAAATACACCTCCGTCGTCAGACCTGATCAGCAGCTTCCTGCTGGTCGTTTATGTATCGGCGTTTGTGCGGGTGTTTTGGCGGCGAAGAGTTTGTTCCTTGTCTTGTATGAGGGAGGGTTGTTATGGGGAGGTGAGGGGGTGGGGTTTAGTCCAAAGGCTGGGGAGAGGAGGATTCGGTTATACTTATGGATTGGCAGACATTCTTTGGTTGTGCTCTGCCGTTGTTAGAGTTGTAAGCCTCAGTAATACGATAGGGACTTAACCTCCAACCGGAAAAAACTCTTATCAAGCGAGGATTTCCGTTAAACAGGAGATGCATTTCAACGATTTTGTTTCCTTTCGGCGGTTAGCTATTTCCCGCCGAGGATTCATTTGGGAAAAGTTTCCCTCGCCGGCGGGTTTACAGGGCTTGTTCCTATCATACCCGCCGGGCAGTTTCCCACCTAGAACCAACCCACCAAAAAAAGAATCTCCCAAACCTACCCTACACTCCCCCCCCCCCCCCCCTCGTCTAAAATCCGCACCACCTCAAAAACCCCAAGATTGAAAAACACTTCATATCCAAAC
>ML120526.1:22070-123838 GCA_003788595.2 Choiromyces venosus 120613-1 | reverse complement strand
AAAAAAAAAAAAAAAAAAAGTGAGTGCAGAAGAGTGAAGGAGAAAAACCGCGTGAGAACCACCAACCCCCCCCCCACCAATCCCACCCCGGGCGCAAGCCCATCACACACCCCGCAGGCAGCCACTAACACCAAATCTGACCGCCAGACTACGCCCCGCACCCTCAACCCACGCAAAACTCACCTTCTGCACAATCACGAAAAGCGAGGAAAGGGCGTATATACCCCACCCCCAAACTTTTCACAAGCTCAATGCCAAGCGGGCTTTAGGAAGAAAGAAAGAACAAACACGACTAGCGACTTACAAAGTGCCAGCGGATAACTTGACAGTTTTCCTACCCTCCATCTGCAGTTGTAGGAAGTGATTGATCGGAAGGTTTTCACAAGAGTGAAGGGGGTGGGAAGAGTAATGAGTGTATAGTATACGGTGCAAGTGGTAAGATGGCGAGGGCGGAAGTGAATGGTATTAACGGTAAGTAAAGGAAGGGGATTTATACGAGGAAAAGCTTTTTCCTACTAGTGCGGATATTTCAAACATGCAACTCGGTTGAGTGAGTGAGTGATATACTGTGACTAACTCATGCTAGAGCCCTGGTTAAATTTCGAGCGGCTTGAGTGGGCCTCGTGGTAAAGACAGGTGCATTGTGGGTGGGATGGTAGGTGAGTAGAGTAGAGTGGAAGAAAGAGGGTACTCTAGGTTGTGAGCTTGGGGTGTTTAGTTCGAGTACTGTACCGCAAGTGATGGGAATTCACAGAGACGGAGAGAGGGGGGGGGGGCAAGTTAGGGTATGAGAGGCACGGTGGAAGATATAATAGATGGAAAAGAAGGGAAGAAGGAACTTTGCTTATCATGAAAGTTTTAACTACATTAATCTACATACAGTTCCGTATAGCGCTTGCTCACGCCGCGCGGGAGATAATAAGAGGTGGGTAACATGGAAAAAAAGGGTAATAAAGCGAAAGTAAGAAAAAGCAAAAACCACGCCAGACCCAGCATACCGTACCAAAGCAAACCATACCCCCCATTCAGCGCAAAAAAAAAAAAAAAGAAAAGAAAAGAAAAGAGAAGGATATTCCCCAATCACTCCTACGAACCACCAGTACCCCTCCTCCTCCTCCTCCTCCCCCCACCAACCGGCACCCCACCCCTCCGCTCCTCATCACTATCCCCACCCGCAACCGTCGTCGGACTCGTAACTCGAATTTCCGGATTCGGCATTGAGAGCGGCGTCTCCCGCATTCTATAATACGGGTGTTCCTGATGATACAATGGCCCTCCACTCCCGCCCCCTCCAGCGTTGGGTGGTTTAGGCGGTAACTGCGGCGGCGCTACATCCTTCTCCACTTGAACACCCGGGGCCATCATGGGTTGGTAGTGCTGCGGTCTCCCATCACTCGTCGGAGACTGTGGAATGTGCTGACGATGGTCGGGCATGGAGATTCGATAGGCGGGGTGGGTTTCCTGTAGGGAGACTTGGGAGGGTGAGGATGCGGTGGTGTCGGCACTGGAGGTCCAGTCTGTGGGTGGGTTGTCGTGGTCGGCGCTTAGTTCTGCGATGTTTTGGGGTTGAGGCTGAGAGGGTTTTTGACGGCGGGGTGGGGAGGAGTTTTGTGATGGAGCGGTTTTTTTATCTATGCGGTCGCGCATAAACGAGGGTTCCTCGGCGGATGCAGTATTTGCCTGATCGATTCGCACGAGCTTGGACGCGCACTCGCGAACCAGATTGCTGGTCTCGCGCTGGCCTAGATATCGCCGCGTGCCCGTGCTGACTTCAGTGAGGCGGTTCCACTCGTTCAACGCAAACTCGCCGACGCCGACTTCCACGTTGAAGCGGTAATAGTCCTCCCTCGGCACGCCCATTTTTGCCAATCCCGGGCGCCCGCCCTCCTCCCCATCGACAAGGATGCGGTGCACGCGCTCGCAGTCATCCACTTTTAAGTAGAGCCGTTTCCGCGCTTCGGAAAAGTCTTCGAATGGCGTGGAAATCAGGCCCTCCCACCACGGCGCTTTTTGCTGGCTGAGGGAGACGCTGCTGTGGTTGCCGTGGTGGCGCCCGTGACTGTGGCTGCGGTGATGGTCTTGTGCTCGGGCGAGCGCATCGTGGCGTTTGCCCGTGCCGACGGAGACGAAGACGGAGATTTTGTCGCCGGGGAATTCGTTGTTTCGCGCTTCTTCGAGCGCTTGCATTGCTGGGTTGTATATCCCACTGCCCTCGTCCAGGAAGGTGTTCTGTTCGATTGAGATTGGCTTGAAGGCGAATTCTATAGCCGACGTCGCCCGGCCGGCCTGCCAGATTGTACAGTTATACGACGGGACACTCTCGGCCGCAGAAGGATATGTGCGCAATAACGCCGGCGGTGCCGTCGACTTTGGTGGTGTGCCCTTGTACACGGCTGTAACAAAGGTTCGGCATCTTCCGGGTCGGTTGTCAAACAAGGGTGCTTCTGGATCCCCTGCTTTCCGGGTCCCACTCGATCCCCGTCGGCCGCGGGATTGATCACGATCAAGGGAAGAAGCACGACGACGAATTGGCGAAATCCGGTCCGCCCATGAGCCAGACCTTTTGTGCGTCATGGCAGGAGGACTCGTCGGAGGCGGGGAATGTGGAATAATTTTATCCGAGTCAAATTTGGTGCCTGGAGGAAAATAGGGTTTATTAGTAAACAAATAGTTACATAAATAGCACATACGTTAGATGGAATGAGAACTTACTCTCTCGGACGCAATGCCGGATCGCTTCTTCCAGACGACTAGCCTTGAACAGAGTTTTCCCATATGGCACTCCCAAAACAGTCTTGTCCGTGATAAAAACATAACGCGTCAACTGCACGTAGTATTCCTTGCAACTCTCCACATCCATCCTCATCCTGCCCAACATCAGGGCAATCAAGCCTCCAGTCCCAGTACCTCCAATCAAATCGAAATAATCGCACGGTCGAGGAAGATCGGCAGGGGTTCTGGGTCCTTTTCCATCATGCGTCTGGACATAAATCTGGTGCATCAACTCCTGCAAAATAACAAGTGTAGAATATCCTCTGATTCCGCCACCATCTATTTTAAAAGAATTTCACAAGTCGAAACCTAATATTAGCCATCCATCCAGTAGTGCTTCTACGGTGAAAAAAAAAAAAAAAAAAAAAAAAGAAAGAAAGAAAGAAAGGGACCCAGAAGAAGAAAGAAGCGCAAATCATACCTAGTGACAAAATCCTCAGCTGCCGCTTCTTTCTCGGCTGTCTCTTGGCTCTCTTCTCTCGTCTCCGCTCGCTCTTGAAGGGCGACTCGCCGGGAGTGTCCTCTAGACTTAATCCTCCCACGTCGACATCGCCCTCGAGTTCCGCGACCTGGTGCGTCTCCTTGGTGATGGGCGAGGAAATGTACTCGGCCGAGTATGATGGGTCTGTCTCTTTGGGTGGTAGTGGTGGCGGCACCGTCTGCGAGGATTTGCGTGGACGCATGTAAGTTCCCGTCGCAGGATCGTAGATTAGGCCGCGACTACCCCGGTTTGTAGAGCTCATGAGCTGGATGTTGGTCGCGTTGTTGTTATAATCGGTGTAGTTGTAGCCGCAGTTATTCTTCTCTTGTGCTTGGTGTTGGGAGGAGATGGAGGTGGTGGAGAAGGAGGGCGAGGGGAAGGAGTGAAAGAGAGATGGAGGGTGAGAAGAAATAATAATGAAAAAAAGCGTCCCAAGACTTTCCCAGTCTATTGGCTGTGTTCTATGATAATGCAGTCGGTAAGTAGAGTAACCGGGTGACGAAGTACTGACTCTGCGCATTTTGGGTGTGGCTGAGCACCCCCTGCTCGGTTCCAGTGGACGGAATAGGTCATGCGCGGCGCCACCCGTAAGAGAGTTGGAGTTAAGCCAACTTTGTGCCGACTCCAAGCTCTCATTGAAGGCTCGCTTGGAAATGGTTGAAGACAATAAACAAAGTGCATCCATCCTTGGAGAGTCCGTATCTCAGCCCAAATCAACTCTAATCCATCAACTTTGACCCAATAACCACCCGCCACTTACTAAAGCCTCCCTCCATATCAAAGCCAAACCAATCACTAGGCGATATCATCTGAAAACTCTGCAAGTAGACGAGCCTACTCTATCCACCTCACCCAAGCACCGTTGGAAACTTCCACACGCTACTGTACCACAAAGTTACTAGTACCCGTCCAAGGCAGCCTTACCAACCTATGATACTTCCCCCAGGGGGCGCAGCTTACGGTGGTCCGCCCCGGACACCACATTCTCAGGGGTAAGTGCAGCACTAACACATGATTCGACTTACCCCACATTTTTTTTTTACCTTTACCTTTCGATATGCTAAGAGATTCACTGTGGACTGACAAGGCTTTGTTGTAAACTATGATACGGTACGACAACCGTAGGAATGCACACGACACGTACCGTAGGGAGAGCCCTGATTGGAGCGATAGATGGTTGGGCGAATTGGAGTTGGCGAGGCTTATACAAGTACTGGATGGTAGGTAACAAGAGCCGTTTTACTCTAATAAGGCCGTCTCCTAGAATGCTGTTTCGGTGAAGGGATGAGACGGGTAGAAAGTCTTAATTAGCTTAGCTCTCTAGTACCAGGTACAGTACTGTTGGGCTCCCAGTCGGCCTGTGAGCACATTACGACAAATTGCGTGGACTTGATTTCATGATGCAGACACTAGGTCTTAAGCATGTATTTATAGCCCCTATATCCAAGGAGAATGCCCCTCTCAGCACTGAACCAAGAACCTCTCCCACAGTACCCTACTGTATTATTTGGCGTTATCCAGTTTTCCGCCAAGACAGGGCGTTCATTAAGGTTGGATGCTTCCGACCGCCAAAGTTACAAAAGAAAAATTAAAAAAATGAACATGACCTAAAAACACAAGATTATCGAGAGAAGCTTTTCATATAACTACTAAATAATTACTCTCGCTCATTTCTGTCATCTATTTTTTTTTTTTCTGATCAAGGGAGTATTAAATCGGAAAATGAGCTTTATTAGGGACCGGATGAGCTTAAGTCAACATAGCAATTGAGAGGGTTGGTTTTAGGTGTCCATAGAATGCGGCTGAATGTGTCTGATCTCCGTGCCAAGCGCTGTGGATGAGTGACTTTAGCCCCATGATATTGGACACTTGGAAGCTGGCCTCTCATACTTGGGTGCGCTGGCTATGTGAAAGTCATTATTGTTTATCCAATACTTATTCAATAAGAAAACAAAAATGATAGGAATAAACAAGAGCAGCTATCGCAGCTATATGAAGATTGTCTCTCGATAATCTTGTGTTTTTAGGTTGTGCTCCATTCCATCATCATCCTGCGACCTTGGTCGCCGGCAGCGCTGACTCCAGACAACAGGCACCATCCAACCTTTAATCAACACCCTGTCTTGGCGGAAACCCGGATAACACCAAATAATACGGTAGCGCTGCAGAGCACTTTGGATAAGGCCGCTCGACATCAGCAATAGCATCGCTCTGACGTTATGTCGTGATATGGTAATACACTCTGACAGTACTCGAGTTATAGGCCCTTCGTAGATATATTTTGACCGAGCACACTAGAACATCACCAACACCCACCGAATCACTCCCACAGTTGGACTCCCCACAACTCCACCCTCACAAGGCCTCCGGACCACCGTAACCGAGAATAAAATACCAAACCATACCGCCAGAAACAAAACAAAAAATAAGCCCCCAGAATCCAATAAACAGGTGGCACAATACAGTACCCCATCACGACCACCCCCACAAACCCCAATCACAACCAAGTAACCACAAACCCCTCACAAACACCCGCCCAATCCTTAACCCGAGCTCTAAACCAACCACAACAATCCCACTGACTTGTACCTTCCCCCCTCAAATACCTGCCTGGATAGTACCGTATTCGCACAGCACGCGATATCCAACCTTACCCACAAAAAAAAAAAAAAAAAATTACTATGTTTTCCTAAACAGCACAATCTCATCCCACCAATAATTCATCCAGAAATACCACCACGAATACGCCACGAACAAACGCTACACTGCCCCACCATATCACACCTTTAGACAATGAGAATAATATGATATAATATGATTTCCAGACAAACTCCCCCATATCATATTCCAGAAAAAGCCCAAACACGATTACCCCGTTCGGCGCCGGCGTCGAAAAAAGACTGGCTGGCACGGGGCTCGTGTGCTGGCCGCGTCAGCTTGTTTTTCGGAAAATTCTTTTTTTTTTTCAATCGTACGATGTGGTGGGCAGTAAAGTTTGTGCTACCGGTGGTAAGAGTGTGGCTGGTGTGGTGGGTTACCGGTACTTGTACTTGCGCTGGTAATTAATTGTCATGTGGGAGGTAAGTAGGCGGTTTTTGTGTGTCCTGAGGGTTACTGTATAACTTAAAAGGTCGCTTTGTTTTATCATACTCTTTATTTGCATGGGATTGCTTGCTATCCGCTACATCGCCCGAGTCTGGCGTAAACACCTACCTGCGGTATCACGAATAATCACACACAAAGCGGGTGTCAAAAAAAAAAAGCACTTCATTTTTATTTTTATCAAAACGCCCGACAATCCTTCACTTTTTTTCAAAAACAAACTTCCCACAACCATACCCCACACATTTCTTCCCGCCACAACTCAGCACCCTGAAATCCCCAACACTGCCGCAGTCGTAGACCCAAGTCCCACCCACGCCCTCATGGCATTAATAATCGCCAAGTCCCGATGCACACGCGTGTACTTCCCCGGCGAGATTGTGTACGAGCAGGCGTTGGCAACGTACGCGGTATCCTTGGGCATGCCCAGACATCCCGAGAGCGCTTGGTTACCGGTGTACAAGGAGCAGTCGGATTGTCCGTCGGGAAAGCCGGCGGCGCCGTTGTCCATGAACGAGTATGAGGAGAGGACCAGCTTGATGCGCCAGTCCGCGTCTGTGCGCGAGAAGAGCTGGACTTCGAAGGCGCGGTGCTTGGCAGCGTCTTTGTCTTTTATGAGGACGGAGCCTTTGTCGCCCATGTCGCGGGAGGAGGAGCCCTGGAGTATATTAGCTATGGCCCAGTCATAGGACAAACGGAAGGGAAGAAGGAAGGAGAGGGGTAATTACATGATTCTGTTGGTCATGGTCGTCGTTCTGGACGGCAAAGCGGGATGCGGGAATGATCCAGCTGCCACAGATTGGCATCTCCTTGGGATAATCCGAACTCCACACCTTGACTTTGGCAACATCTGTGTCTGAAAGACCGGCAGCCTTGAGCTGGTTGTCCAGGTTAGTGTACCATGACCATTCTCCACCACTGCATGCCAAGAGACTGGCTTCCCCGCCCATGATGACCTCGAGCCAAGTGATCCAGTCTGCAGGCATGCTGCCTCCCATCTTAGTCTTCACGCGCCCAAGAATTTGCGCCATAGATGTAGGGCCAATGTGCTTTGCTGCGTCGACGCGGAAGCCAGTAAAACCGATTGATAGAAGGTCTACAAGGTAGGTTGCCATCCTATCCTGCACGTACGCCTTCTCGGTATTCAGATCTGTGAGGCCTGCGAGCCATCCTTTCGTGATAATTTGTCCATCGGTCCAGGAGTTCAAACTTTGTTCACAGTGAAAGTCTGTTGGGCCATATGGAACAGAGGGGAACTCAAGAGTTGGGCGAGTGCCGGTGTACGGGTTCAGAAGGTATGTATTACTAAAATGGTCAGCTGGACTTCCGATATGGGCTGGAGTTGGACAGAAGCATACCCAGAAGTGAAGTATGGAGAACCGTCAGTCGCGTTGTGACCAGAGTAGTAACTGCAACTGGAAATTCTGTGGTTTTGGATATCTAACAAAGTGAGCAGTCAAAACTTCCTACGGGGGGGCGCGGAAACATACCGGTTCCTTGTCCAACCATGTGATTGATAACTGCGTCAGCATAGACACGGACACCAGCAGCGCGGCATGTCTGAATCATAGCTCGGAGTTGAGCCCTCGTTCCCATGCGCGAGTGGAGTCTGTAGCTGACAGGTTGATAGACAAAGTACCACGGTCGGAACTGGTCACCTGGCTCGTAGTAGTTCGATCCCCAAACGTGCTCAGTTGGCGGCCAAATCTTGACACCCATCCATCCAGCCTTTCCAAGGAAAGCGCATTCCTTCGCAATATCGTCATACGGCCATCCAAACAACTCGATAATACCGCCCTTTTGCCCATGCGAGAAACTACCCTGTGCAGCTGTCAACGCAGCATTTTGCCATATGAAATTGAGAGGCTCGAGGACAAGAGTGCTGCCAGCTGACCCAGTAACTGTTATAGCCAATTGTCCGGTAAGTCCCGAATTTACTTGGAAGGTATTGCTCGACTGGCTTGCGCCGTTGAACGAATACGTTAAACTCTCGCCAGTACGGCTTGCGGCATTGACAACAACGACGGCTCGAGTTCTGTCAGAGCTATATTGTATATCGGCATACCCGACAAGATCCCGGTAATCTTGGAATGTGGGAACATAGCCATCACCGCCTTCTGGGGGAGTCTGCCAACGCCGCTTCTCCGCAGAGTCGGGGAATGTGTAAACACCGCTTGCGCAGTTGTCTAGCCCGTTCCAATTACCGCAACCAGAGGGAACAGTAGGAATTGTTTCGGACGGGATGTTGGATGGGATAATCGCTGGAGGCGCGCTTGGGTTGACCGATCCGGTACCAACGGGTAGAGTAGTAGTTGGGGTAGTTGTTGTGGGCGCTGTCGTGGTAGTACTAGATCCAACCGAGGTGGGGGCCGAACTAGTAGTCGAGGTTGTTGCGCCAGTAGTAATAGCAACCTGGTAATTAACATTATTTCCGGGGTCATAGTAACTGTTTCATCCAATGTTAGTATTAAGCGCCCCCACCGGCCCAATTCATGATCTTTTAAACTTACGATGTTCCGCTGACATCATACTTGATGTAGAACTCCGTCGCACCGGTCGCTGTACCCGAGAAAGTCCATGTCTCATATCCGTCTGTACCTTGAACAGACCAGGCGGCGGAGATCTTTTGACTATCGCTCCAAGTACTTCCGACAGCATAGACAACTGTTACAACTTTCTCGTATGCGAGATTTTGTACCTGCAGAAAATCATGAGCATTAACTTTCTCTATAGAAACAAAAAATACCAAGATCCCATACCCTAATCGAACCAGAGAGAACATTATTCGTAAACGTCCACGAACTGAGGGAAACCTGGGTTGCACGTTTTTGCAGAGGAGTAGCCACTGCGAAGGTGATAAACATCAGAAGTTGTAAGATAAACATCTTTGCGGCGACCATTCTGGCGATCTGCCTTCCGAGTGCCCCAATTCAGAAGCTTGATTTCTGCACTTCTCGAAAGCTGCTCCTTCTCCACATTCCATAACCTCTCCTTTTATACAAATCACTCCTGTCCATATCCTTCCCCTTACCCCGCATATCGCTGTCTCCCTCTGACGGCGGAGAAGCGAAGAGTGCCCTCACCGAATACTCACGACAACTCCATTCTTCTCCGGCCGGCCGCTGGCCGCCGCAAGAGATGATGGTTGGCCTTTTCATTTAAGCCATTCTGGGAAAGTACTTACATCTTGGATAGGAAACAAAACAGGCAGACTCGATATAAGTCCACGCCCTTGCCAGTAGTGGCACTTGACCAGTATAAACCATTTAACCGCTTGCGCAGAAAGTACAGTACCACAACCGGCTCGCGATGCTTGACTATACATTATAGTTAGCTATATGTTCGCTGAAAAGAGGTCCCCAGAAAGTAGCAATATCCATATTGTCATCCAATTAAACAAAACAGGGACCTAGTAGACTAGAAAAAGTGGGAATGCAGGCGTAGGCTATGTGGTACCTGAATACAGTAGCTCTTTTTTGTCGTCTTTACAAGCACCGGCTAAACCCGATTTCGGCTGCTCGCTAGCACAGTTAGTACTGTACTTGTATTATAGCATCCCAAGACTATGGATCCTACTAGCAGCTACTCTTCCGAAGCTACTGAAGTATCCGATGTCAAAAAAACCCCGGTTGTGCTATCTTCACATGCATCATGGAATGACATGAAATGCTCGCGACAACAACATAAAGTAGGATGTCAAAAACTAAGAAACAAAGAAACACAGGATGTGAACAACGTGGGAATTTTCAAAACGTACCTGCTTTTGATAAACCTGCAATCGTTCAATCCTCCAAATAGGACGACCCCCAGAATATCCCTAAAGTCACAAAAACCCCGAGGGGCAAACTCCCAACGCAGCACCGATATTCGGGGTCCACCTTAGTAGTAGTAGAATTTCAGCACAATCACACCCCGCAGAAAGCAAGAAAAGCCTCGGCCACAAAGCAAGAATCCCGTGGGGTAATAACGCAAAAAAAATAAATCCCTGCAAACACTCTAATATCCAGATCCTTCACAACACAGTGGGGCAAAAAAAGGAAAAAAGCCGAGGGGGGGAGGTGGGTCGGGTATTAAAATCCCGTGTAAAAGGGAGTTTTTCAACACCTACACAAACGAATCAGGCCGACTACCGGAATAATCTACCCCAAACACCGGAGTAAGACCTCCACTTTCTCCACGAATATATTCCGAAAGCAAAAAGATACACTTGCGTGTCTGGTAATTAAATTTTGGGATCTTTTTTTTTTTTTTTGGCCCTTTACCCCGCCGCGTGGTGCGCTTGTCGGATTTATTTGGTGGAGGTAGAATAGGGTCCAGCCGTAACGGCAAAGTAAGGTAAGGTAGATATCCGCCTGACCGCTGGATAGAGTAGAAGAACGGCGGGTGCTAATAAGGTTAAGTTAATTCTCTTGTTTCCCTCTCCTCCTGTCTTTCGTTCGTTCGGCCCCTGGAAGTTTTGATGGAAGGAAGGAGGATGGTCAAGGGATGAAGTCGGCAGGCCAGAGGTTAAGTTTAATACGGTATACGTGGGCGGCTCGTGTAACCGAACAGGGTTCATATCCAATCATACGATGTCACTCGTTGTGCCTGAGCCGCGGTCTGGTGCACACGTGCAGTGCGCAGTGTGCATTTTTTTTTGCCGGGGGGGGGGGAGATCTGTGCTCAAAGACATTTTTTACGTACAGGCTGAGATGCACGAATTTTGAGACAGAGGAATGGAGAGGATAACGTGATTATTTCTAATTTTTGTAGGCACTGTGTTCCTTTGGATGTCTTTCGTTTCCTCACTTCGTCAAGTTTCGCTCCGTGTTGCCGGCCGTTTCAATCATTGGTGTTTGTTTTCAATGTTTTGTAGATCCTCACGTTTGGTGTTTTTTACCTTTTTTGCCAAGACATCCCGCGAAGGAGCGCCGAGATACACGGACCCACACTGGAAGGAAGGGCGGAAAGGTTGTGATTCCGGGAACGGTTGACCATGACGGGCTAGCTGCCGGACACTTTGGAGCCTAGTTTTTGTTGGCAAGCGGTAATCCTGAAGAAAACACATCTAATTCTATGTTAGAAATTCTTCTAAACCTCGGCTTCAGGACTCTCTCTCTTACCATGGGGTAGTTTCTTTATCACTAAGAGTTCAAAACAAGAACTTCAAAAAACAAATCAAGTGAGATTGATAGGAAGTGTCGCAATGATTGAATTCCAAGATGCACTGTTTTTCCAGCTACAGTTCAGGAAACACTCGGGCGGGTAACACCTCAACAAACTTTCCAACCCGGAATAACCGCACATCCTCTCGACACCTGTCTCATACAGTCCATGTGACCGCCCATATCATATCACAAGACCCCGACATACATATCTACAGTCACAATATTCCCGAAATAACGCCATGCACATAATGGTTTAACAGCCCGGCTCTCTCTTGGACTGCTGGAACAGTGAAAAATTTTGTGCCACCCCTGTTAGTGTCCGAGACACGGGTTAATAAGTAACTTTTGTTAACTGCTACTTCGCAGAGGCTCAGAATTCATACCATAACTAATATTAGCTATATGATCAGACCTACGCTGGTGATCACTGGAGAATACTGAGGTAGTGTCTTAGAGCTCCTTAGTCATCTATCTCTCGGAGACTGACAGGGGTGTTTCAGCAGTCCAGGAGACACGCCCATCCCTTAATTACACCGTAACTTGGAGAAATAACTTACGGTAGCTACCCCGGAATCGTAACTTATTAGTAAACTGAAAACTAAACACCAATGTTGACAAATTTACAGCATACTGTACTCGGAGAAAAGGTACTAATTTCATTACCTCGAATATAGCACTGCATACTACATGCCAGCCATCCTCCTAGGCATCTCGTTACCGCCACACCAGCGGACTTGCTGTGCGAAGGGTACAGTACAATATTATTCCACAAATAGGTATCATGGGTAGTCACTCGAATCGCGGGTGACTCGCTTTGCAGACTACTTAAACCAAGTCCCAGAAATTAATTACTAGGAAATTTAAGCCTTACACACGCTATTGTACTGTACTGCACTACCAGAACCTATCTGCACTCCAGTAATAATCCGTAATACCACCTGCAGAGCATAGTCTACCCGAGAAAGCACAGTAGGATACAAAAAGACTTAATTAATTTAGACTATGATGGAACTAACTTATAT
Source organism: Choiromyces venosus 120613-1 (assembly GCA_003788595.2). Lineage (NCBI taxonomy): Eukaryota > Fungi > Ascomycota > Pezizomycetes > Pezizales > Tuberaceae > Choiromyces > Choiromyces venosus. The sequence goes on along the minus strand of ML120526.1, from coordinate 111,314 downwards.
TGCATGTGCGTGCGGAACTATCATAGAACCCATGACCCGAACGCTGTTAGGTGAACTCTCCCTACCATAGCCCGGGAAATTGTAGGCATCTCACTGACGCTTGTTCATAATAACCTGGAGTTATTAGATTTGGGGTGTGGGGAGTGATGGATGGAGACCTGGCTTGCGTTCGAGCACTGCGGTGGATTCCTAGTAAAGACGGAGCTACGTTATGTAACTTACTCTTATATTCCTGGGTTTACCTCATTCACTACCGGGATTTCAGTCTATGCAGCTGTCGTACTTGAAATGCAAGGCGGAGGAAATTTTGATCACTAACTTGGAGTTGTTTCTTACACCACCCCTCGTATCCCCGCTGCACCAGTATATATTAGGTTCAATAGTTCCTTATTTCCCGCAAAGCTTGGAGATGCAATACGTGCCTGACCAAAAGTGTAATCAATCGGGTCTGATAATTTCCGTTCCAGCATCAGCTTTACCATCTCGTAATGCTGACCAGCTATCGGAAACCTGTTCTGTGATTTAATACAACCTTAACAAATGCTTCGGAATGATCTCATATCATAGTCGATACCGCTGTCTACGTATTAAAACTTCTATGAAGATGGGTTCTTGTTTTCGGATACTTATCGGCAATTTCGAGTGTAGGTGCTCGGTAATCTAAAACGTATTCGAACTGGTTGCTTTAATGGAGGAATTAATCCCTACATGGTGTCTGGGTATTTTATATAATGTTAAGCACCCTCGAAGTAACTGGTGTTCTCCGGGAAACCATCTGGGGATTACCTACCACTTCCGAGAATCATTCAAATCATTGATAGTTTCATGAACGGTGAGTTTTTTTTTCTCTCTATGCGGTTTTCTAAAATTTAATGATATTGGTAATAAAAAGGCCTTCCTCTGCACCCCCCGCTCAATTTAAGGCAAAAGCCCAGCATCTATCCGCCAAGATTAGTATTCATTCATCTCTCTTACGTCATACTCTTTACTTACCAATTTTCAGACTAGCCCCCGTCATATTCTTGCTCTTGGCCATGAGCACAAACGCGTCCGCGCATTCCTCCACAGTCGGCTACCAACAGAGAACCCCACACCCTTTAATCAGCCATCGTACTTCTTGAAATTACCGGTGAAAAAGGCAACCAGAAAGAAAAAACTCACGCAATCCTTCAGGGCAGCCCTCCCCTTTGTCTCCTCAATCCTCTCCTGACCAAACTTATTCCCCCAATCCGTCAATAACAAACCCGGAAGCACAGCATTAACTCTGATTTTCGGCCCCTGACTCTGCGCAAGACACCGCATAAGGTGTAGTCCAGCGGCTTTAGTCACCGAGTATGCCATTGCGCTACCGCCGGGGGCGAGTCCGGCAACTGAGGAGGAGATCAGAAGTGATCCGCCATCAGGGTTTGCATTGAAGGTTTCCGAGGCAGCGCGGAGGAGGAAGAGGTTTGCTTTTACGTTTACCGCCCAGCACTATTCCTCCTGATCAGACCCGTCGACGACAACCACCAAAAACAGTGGGATGGGAATGGCTACTTTATCCCAATCCGCCTCACTCAACGCATTCAAATCTCCAAATTTACTAATTCTTGTCCAGCCCTGTGCACGTCTCCAATTAGCCCCTACCCAGTATTAAAATCTCCATGGTGGAATAATTAAACAAACAGCATTGGAAACAATAACGTCTATACCACCGAGCACCGCAATGCACTTATTCACGATCCTAATGCAGTTCTCTTCGACGCCTACGTCCCCTTGCGCGATACCTGCTCTGATGCCGTATTTTTCTGATATTTCCAACGCCACGTTTGTAGCGCTGGTTTCGTCGCTCACGTAGTTCACCATGACATGTGCACCTTCCTTTGCGAAGGCGTGAGCTGTTGCTGCACCGAGACCTCTGGAGCCGCCGGTAACGAGGACTTTTTTGCCTTTAAGTGAGGTCATTTTTTTTTTTGAATGGTTGAAGATTGGTTTTTTGACAGTAGAGAAATTGTTCAATCGATTGAGAGAGAAGAAAGGGGTATTGGGGGGTTAAAGGGGTAAGTAAGGTAGTAGTTGAAGGACAGTATTGTAATCGGGTGATAGCTCACGATAATACAGTCGCAATCACGGACCAATTGCGGATTTGCCTGTAGGCAACCGAGGTAACCCGTGCCAAGACAATATTGATAAGGGCAAAATGTTTGATCGAGTGAATCTCTGTGAAGATAAGGAAAGGGGCAGAAAGGGATTAGTTTTACTTGAGTATGACATTACACTTCGAAATATGATAGTCTTCCTACCGGAATTATGCAGAACTTTTATTATCGTCTACGAATTATAAGTTTCAACCTGGTTTAGCGAACCTGAGGGCACAACGAAAAATGAAGAGTTTGGTGGGGATCAGCGAAAAATGATAGGCGGAAGCCTTGCTCTTCACCACATTTTTCGCTGTAACGTATTTTTCGGTATGCCCTCAGGTACGTCAACTTTACTTGCCTTCTCCTTCCACTTCATCAAAAACCTCTCCAAAACTAAAAACCCATGCGGATAAAAACTTGACTGACCCCCTCCCAGCAGCCACTGGCCAAAAAATAAAAACCCTTCCCCCCCTTTTAAATGGTATCATATCCATCCAATCACACATTCAATTCAATTCCTCTCCTCCTCTTTCTACCATGACCAGCCACCCGCACCCAGCGACAATGAACAAAAAGAAAAGGGGAAAAAAACAGACCAAGCCGACAGGCTCACTACCAGTAAGGAAAGTACAATAGAAAATAACTTGATACCATTAATGGGAGGCAAGGCTTGCGCTACCAAGTAGAAGAGACCGACAATGATATAAAATATTAACTGGAATGGAGGGAGGTTTCTGAAGAGGCTTGCGGACCAGGACGGGTTATTGTGGAGGTACGATAAGTAACTTATGCGCTCGCGGTTTAATACTCCTTGCAGAATTAACGCGGGTATTATGTATTTAATTTACGAGAGATTTGGAGGGAGGAGCCGGCCTAGGTTTGTCAAGTTTATAATATTCTTGAGGGTGCCTGTTTTTGGGGTAAATATGCTCTGTGTGCAGTAATCTGAGCGGGAGCGGATTTTGCTAAGAGGTAGTGAGGCCATGTAAGTCCGTTATAGGTACTAATGGTGTTTTCGGTGGTGTACTAGTATTTGGTGTGGAAATATGGACCACCTATAATAGCTTAGCAAAAAGATTATGTGGGTGGGATGCCCTTAGTGGTTACGATGAACTCGAAAAAAGGGGCCAAGAACAGTAGTCTGCTTTTTGTTTTCTGGTGAAGTGTTTGAAGAGGCCACTGACCTCCTTTTCTTCCAAGTGGTTTCCTTCTCTTCCCCTCACCGCTTCCACCCACAACGGTCTCTACTCCTGTATCTGCACTTCCGTCCATCTGCTTTCTCCTCCGTGATATGCCTGAAATACAGGGATGTCTTATATTATACTGTCCGTGAAGGGACGAAAAGTTAATTTAGATCATCTGATAACAGATCAAATCTTATCCACATCTGGGCCTTTTCTTTTTTTCTTCTATCGTACTCGAGCACTAAGACACAACAATAACAATAACGAAACATGCCTCCCAAGCCGGGCCGAAGAGAAGAAAGAAAAGAAAGGAAAAAATTGGCAAGAAACATTACAGGTGCGAACACGCACTCGAGGTCTCGAGTGAGTATTGCTAGTGGCGTTTGCACTATTTTTGTTAAGGGTGGAAATCTTTCTGCTTTGTAGTAATAATTGGCAACCTACAAGATATTTATCGGAACCAATACTTCTTTTCATCTCTAATTCCTTTTCCGCTCACTCATCACACCCCTTATCTCTCTACAATCCTGTACGTTAACATATCAACACACTTTCCCAATGGGGATGCTGGTAGATTTAGGTTATCTGCCTCTTAAAGCTCTAGCTGAATCAGAAGGCCCCTCACTCCCCTTGTCTCCAAGACCACCGCTAGTCCTCTATTCTCCTCTCCTTATCCTCAGCCTCCTACACTTACTTACTCCATATGTCAGAGTGCACATGACCTCTCTACCAAATTCCACGAGGAGCTTAAAAAGTTCACCAAATCTATTTCTGACTACAGCAAGTATTTGGTCAATCTTGGCCTCTTAAAAGATATATATTTTTTTCATTTTGAAGGCCAGCTCTGTGATCTACATATCCAACTTGAAGAATACCAGCCTCATGTTATATAAGGGAAGAGCAACCAGAAGGGACTCTGTACTATTGCTTAAGAATTGTACTAAGATAGTTGCCAAAGTGTAGGTAAATAAGTTGGTGGAATTGGTAGAGAAGTTTGGCAGCATTGTGATATAATATAGGGATGCTGTAATGACCATCTGCCTCTGCTGTAAAAATGTATTATAGATTAAGTGAGAGAAATAGTAATGGCAGACAGTAAAGGTTGATTATTATTACACGGCAACGGTCGAATAGCGACAACGATCCAAAACGAAAAATGCCAAGATTCACACTATAAGCGATCACAAGAAAGGGGGGAAAACTCTTCTTCAACTCAACGACAACTAACTCTAACTAAACTAACGGTAATGACAGGATAGATATAGGAAAACAACAATGTCCTCCAGTTCTTCCTGAACACTTTCTCTCTCAGGTGTGTCCCCCTTCCTTTCGCAAACACAAAAGCTAACACAGAAGGAAACGCAGGGGAAAGACAAACTCCGGCTCTCTATTGCCTCCGTACGTCCACCTTTCCCGCTCGCCCTTACGGCCATTCCACTCGCACAAACTCGCACACATTCCTGGTGCATTCCCGGTGCATTCCCGGTGCCTTAATGCTTTCCCGAAAAGCTAAACTGCCGCGTGCGCCCAAAGCCAAAGTGCGCTCCCGGCGAACAAGCGAACGATCACGAACCCCAAGAGCAAACCATCATGCTCGAGCATGCCGAGCAGCATATTCCAACAATTATTTGGTAACATTTTTGTCCAACATGAGATAGGAAAGATATGGCTCAGCTATATAATAGTATTGCCTAGGCTTGCCATCGCACTCAGCATTTCTAGACACCCTTAATAATTAAATAAGAAACAAATATGAATGAAGAACTTAAAACATATAGGAGAATAAGAAGAACAATCAATAATGGTCAATACCAAGTCCTTGCTAGGACCTGGTATGGTACAGACAAATAACTTGAATGAAGCCTTTGTAAACATAAAGGATATCGGCATATCAATATCTGGAATCATATAATATCATGAATTGTTCTTAAATCTGCACATTGTTTCTGCATGCTCATCAAGACATAGCTTGCAATAGTATAGTACCAGGGAGGAATCCGAAGAAGGATTGATTGAGTTTGCAGTACTAGTATGAGATATTGAAAATCAGATTACACTGGAAGTAAGGAAATTGTGTTACAATATTCTATCTTCTACAAACATGATGATGATCGTACTTGAGTGAAACCAATAATAATTGACTTTACTCAACCTTGTTCCAGCTCTGACCTTCTCGATCACTCAATCAGGTTCACTACTTTCATCAATCATTTAATCCTGGGCTTTTCTAAGTCTGTATTTGAAGGGCCAGTCGCCGGTAGGTAGATTACAGATATAGGGCACAGCTAGGTCAGGTAGGGGTGAAAATGATATAAGTTTTTTAGCTCCGGCTTCTCTCAAATCTGCAGGCTTTATAGGTACCGGGAATGGCCTACTATTTTCCAGAATAGGGGATTAGGCTAGTAAAGATTTTTCCTATTAGTAATTGACATCCCCAGATGCTAACAAATATCTGCGAATATCTTCATATACTGCGAGTTATCTTCAGATATTGTTGGATACTTGCAAATATCTTTGTAACATCAAGGGATAGTATCTTCAGATATTCAAAGATGTTTGCCGATCTTATGCAGTATCTATATATAGTGAAACTTTGACAGAAAGCTCCTTGCATGAGTGGAATCATATTCCATTACTCGGATATTTTGTTGGACTTGGTGATTATCCGTCCTACAGACTATTCCTCTTTTGTCATTAGTTAGTGCCCGGTACTAGTTATCTCACTACTACCGTACCCACTGCGGTCAAAATAACGTAGCACAGAAGTTTGAGCGTTGCAACGAATGTACCTTCAACCCAACTCCGTAGAAGTAATTCATAACTTCATGGCTCTTGTTGACCTTGGTTGTGTGCAAAGCCACTTCGCGTTCTTACACTCTAATACTTTTGAGAATCAGTATAGATAATTTTAGAAGGGACAAATGCTGCTCTTCAATCCATTAAACTAAAAGCTTCTTTTTGTGTGATTTTTTCTCTCTCACTGGTCCCATGGTTGACGTGGAGATGGGTTGCGAAATCCAAGTTGTGAATTACTTCTGCGGAGTTGGGTTGAAGGTACAGTACATTCGTTGCAACGCTCAAACTTGTACCTCTGTGCTACGTTATTTTGACCACAGTGGGTACTCCCTAGAGTCCTCTAATTTCTCTTGATATCCAATCCATTGGTATGATATTTCCTTGGCGTGGAAATGATTGGACAGTGGCTGTTACACAAGAAATCTCATCACCCCTCTTCAGCTCGGCAAATCCTGATGATACACGCAGAAAGTTCATAAACACTCTACTTTTCCCTAGAAATCACATCATCTCCATTTCAGTCAATATTCAGACATAAAATCATGGCAGAGGCTACTTATACACGATCGGTCACTATGGGGGACAACAACGCCCACTGCAACAACACGGTAGGGAGTTTCAATACATTCAACCAAACATTCACAGTGTCGGACGAGAATGCGCAGATCATGCGGTGGATCTCCCCACTGGAGCCGCAACACCGACATCAAGGCGTGCGCAACGATAGATTTGATGGTGTTGGGGATTGGCTTTTGGAAAAAAAAGAGTTTCGGGATTGGAGGACTCGGAGAAGCGATGGAGGAGCTGATAAGGATATCGATGAGGCTGTCTTGTTTTGTTTTGGGAATCCAGGAGTAGGGAAAACTTATCTGAGGTATGTGGAGTGTGAGCCCTTTAAAGAAGAGACCGCCACTAATGACAGGAAAAAAAAAAGCTCCCTAGTCATCGACAGCCTCTGCGATCAGGCAAGGACGGAGGATATCGCCGTCGCGTGTTTATACTGCGACTTTCTTGCTCAACAAGATCAGACAATCACGAATATGATGGGAGCAATTCTGAAGCAGCTGCTGGGAAAAGCGGGAATTCCGGAGCATATACGGGAGGCGTATCGAAAAGGGAAAACCGAAGTTGGTGGTCGGGGTCTGCGACTTCCAGATCTGGTGGGAATGCTGAAGTCCACAATCGCATTGTTACCGCAAACTTTTATCTGTATAGACGCCCTTGACGAATGCTTGCCAAGGCACCTGCCAATACTACTTAAGTCGCTGAGAGATATCGCTCAGGAGTCACCCACGACGAGGATATTCCTCACTGGAAGGCCACAAGTCGGAGACGATATCCGGAGATGTTTCCCCAGAGCTGTTGGGATACCTATCAGTCCAAATGCAGATGACATTAGGAGTTATCTGGAGATGAAGCTAGATGGCGACACCGAACCAGAGGCGATGAATGATGATTTACGGGCGGATATAATGAGAATTATACCGGAGAGGATATCAGACATGTGCGTAGGAATACCTTGCTTATCGAATTTATGAATGGCGATATGCTGACGAAAACGTTTTTGTAGATTCCTTCTCGTTTCGCTAAACATCGACGCCATTTTAGGAGAGATCACAGTTCGTCAGAGAAGAAAGAAGCTTGAAGAGATGACACATGGTAACGGACTGAGCGACGCATACACGGCCACTCTAAATCGAGTGAAGGCGCAGAAGGGAACTAAATCAATACTCGGGATGAAGGTGCTAATGTGGGTGTCGCATTCGGAGCGACCATTACGGGCCGACGAGCTGTGTCGTGCCATGGGAGTCGAGATTGGATCTACCGATTTGGATCTTGAAAACGTTCCAACATTGCGGACTCTCCTAGGAGCTTCTCTGGGTCTTGTCACCGTCGAGGAATCTTCTTCTACCGTCCGACTGATGCATTTTACTCTTCAAGCTTTTCTCTCTAGCGATGCGGCCCTCTTCCGTAGCCCCCACTCTTCAATTGCCGAGGTTTGCTTGACATACCTCAATTCGCAATGTATCCGGGATCTTTCGCCAACCCTTCGTTCAGCCCTGCCAACCACCCCCCTGCTAGAATATGCATCTTTTTACTGGGTAAAGCACGCGGGAAAGGAGATGACAGAGATTGTGAAAACACTTGCGCTAAGACTGTTGAATGGATTTGAGGAGCACATTTCTGCTCAGATTGTAATATGGCGTTATGAGGACGAAAGACGCGGGTGGGGGATGCCCTACAACTTGGTGAAACGAGCTACGGGATTTACAGGGCTCCATGCGGCAGCATTCTTTGGAGTCGTTGAGATAGTTGTTGCTGTATTGGAGATGAAGGAATGGGATCTCAATGCAATTGATAGCAGAGGCAGTACGGCACTCGTATGGGCAGCCCGGTTAGGCCATGATGGTGCAGTAAAAAAGCTTTTAGCACGAGAGGACGTCAATCCCAACAAGCCAGACACCAAATATGGCCAAACACCGCTCTGTTTAGCGGCTCGTAACGGCCATGAGGCAGTAGCAAAAACGCTTTTGGCACGAGAGGACGTCAATCCCAACACGCCAGACAACAAATATGGCCAAACACCGCTCTGTTGGGCAGCTGAGAATGGCAATGAGGCGGTAGTAAAAACACTTTTGGCACGAGAGGACGTCAATCCCAACACGCCAGATACCAAATATGGCCGAACACCGCTCTGTTGGGCGGCTCTGAACGGCCGTGAAGCGTTAGTAAAAACACTTTTGGCCCGAGAGGATGTCAATCCCAACACGCTAGACACCATTTTGGGCCAAACACCGCTCTCTTGGGCGGCTCGGAACGGCCATGAGGCGGTAGTAAAAACACTTTTGGCACGAGAGGACGACAATCCCAACACGCCAGACACCATTATGGGCCAAACACCGCTCTGTTGGGCAGCTGAGAACGGCCATGAGGCGGTAGTAAAAACACTTTTGGCACGAGAGGACGTCAATCCCAACACGCCAGATACCAAATATGGCCGAACACCGCTCTGTTGGGCAGCTGAGAACGGCCATGAGGCGGTAGTAAAAACACTTTTGGCCCGAGAGGATGTCAATCCCAACACGCCAGACACCATTTTGGGCCAAACACCGCTCTGTTGGGCGGCTCGGAACGGCCATGAGGCGGTAGTAAAAACACTTTTGGCACGAGAGGACGTCAATCCCAACACGCCAGACACCATTATGGGCCAAACACCGCTCTGTTGGGCAGCTGAGAACGGCCATGAGGCGGTAGTAAAAACACTTTTGGCACGAGAGGACGTCAATCCCAACACGCCAGACACCAAATATGGCCGAACACCGCTCTGTTGGGCAGCTGAGAACGGCCATGAGGCGGTAGTAAAAACACTTTTGGCACGAGAGGACGTCAATCCCAACACGCCAGACACCATATTTGGCCAAACACCGCTCTGTTGGGCGGCTCGGAACGGCCATGAGGCGGTAGTAAAAACACTTTTGGCCCGAGAGGACGTCAATCCCAACACGCCAAACAACAAATATGGCCAAACACCGCTCAATTGGGCGGCCCGGCGTAACCGTGAGGCGGTAGTAAAAATACTTTTGGCACGAGAGGACGTCAATCCCAACACGCCAGATACCAAATATGGCGAAACACCGCTCAGTTTGGCGGCTTGGAATGGCTCTGAGGCGGTAGTAAAAATACTTTTGGCACGAGAGGACGTCAATCCCAACACGCCAGACAACAAATATGGCCAAACACCGCTCAGTTGGGCGGCCCAGAATGGCCGTGAGGCGGTAGTAAAAATACTTTTGGCACGAGAGGACGTCAATCCCAACACGCCAGACAACAAATATGGCCAAACACCGCTCAGTTGGGCGGCCCAGTATGGCCGTGAGGCGGTAGTAAAAATACTTTTGGCACGAGAGGACGTCAATCCCAACACGCCAGACAACAAATATGGCCAAACACCGCTCTGTTGGGCAGCTAAGAACGGCCATGAGGCGGTAGTAAAAACACTTTTGGCACGAGAGGACGTCAATCCCAACACGCCAGACACCAAATATGGCCGAACACCGCTCTGTTGGGCAGCTGAGAACGGCCGTGAGGCGGTAGTAAAAACACTTTTGGCACGAGAGGACGTCAATCCCAACACGCCAGACACCCAATATGGCCAAACACCACTCTGTTGGGCAGCTGAGAATGGCAATGAGGCGGTAGTAAAAATCCTTTTGGCGCGAGAGGGCGTCAATCCCAACACGCCAGAAATCGAATATGGCCGAACACCGCTCTGTTTGGCGGCTCGGAAGGGCCATGACGGGGTAGTAAAAATCCTTTTGGCGCGAGAAGACATCGTTCCCAACAAGCCCGACACTGAAAATTGCCGGACACCACTCTGCTGGGCAGCTGTGAACGGCCATGAGGCGGTAGTAAAAACGCTTTTAGCGCGAGAGGACGTCAATCCCAACATGCCAGATACCAAATATGGCCGAACACCGCTCTGTTGGGCGGTTCAGAACGGCCATGACGGGGTAGTAAAAGCACTTTTGGCACGAGAGGACGTCAATCCCAACACGCCAGACACCGAATATGGCCGAACACCGCTCGGTTGGGCGGTTCAGAACGGCCATGACGGGGTAGTAAAAGCACTTTTGGCACGAGAGGACGTCAATCCCAACACGCCAGACACCCTTTTGGGCCAAACACCGCTCTGTTGGGCGGCTCTGAACGGCCGTGAAGCGGTAATAAAAACACTTTTGGCACGAGAGGACGACAATCCCAACACGCCAGACACCATTATGGGCCAAACACCGCTCTCTTGGGCGGCTCGGAACGGCCATGAGGCGGTAGTAAAAGCACTTTTGGCACGAGAGGACGTCAATCCCAACACGCCAGACACCATTATGGGCCAAACACCGCTCTGTTGGGCGGCTGGGAACGGCCATGACCGCGTAGTCAAAACACTTCTCGCACGAGAGGACGTCAATCCCAACACGCCAGACACTTTGGGCCAAACACCTCTCTGGTGGGCGGCTCTGAATGGCCGTGAAGCGTTAGTAAAAACACTATTGGCACGAGAAGATATCTACACTGACGCACCTTACAATTGGAACGAAACTCCCCTCTCCGTGGCCCTCTCCGGAGGACATAATCAAATTCTGAGGATGCTACAGGAAAGGATCAGTCGCAGCTCCGACCCCTCTCATGATGGAGGCCAATTAGTAGCCCCGCAGTCTTCTGGGCATGGGCAGGAGTATGCTGCGGGGATGCTATGCGGTGGTGATCTTGGCCCCGACGTTACGGACCTTGAGGGACCAAATGTAAATTTATCCACTAACCCCAAAAAGCGTAAACGGATATCAGACTACGATGAATGACTCTTCCTTTCTGAGCCGCCACCGCTTCTCAGCTGAACAAATATGCTCATCTTCACCCGCTCCCGAGTGGCTGCCGAGGTTTTCAACCGTTGCCGGAACCTGACACCCACCCTCACAACCTTCAATCAACTCTCCTGGTTGCGTTGGATCGGTATTTCATAATCTCCTCTTTCTTTCGAAATTTTGGCCTTTCTCATCTACATATTTCTTTCTTTCCTACCAATATCATTCTCATTCTATTAATGATTCCCGAGGTATGGGATTTGTGTCGACATGGCCTCTATCAATTTAGATTTTAATTGACTTTGATACCTGGCGTTTTCTGCATTTAACTTTTTATTTTCCATTATTTTTATTTTTACACCCCCCCCCCCTTTTTTTTGTTTTTCTTTACCTTTTTCGTTGGAGTTCTAGTTAGACTTGGTGCATATTTCTTGATTTTCTTTTTCTTCATTCTTGTATAATACTCTACTCCTTAATCTTGGTCTTTTGGTTTTTGATGGTGGTGTCAAGGTATGATACTACTAGTATATGGTGCACCCCATTGCAGTCAACTTGGTCTCAATCGACTGTAAGCTTAAGCTACGGAAGCCCTTCCATATATTCACAAGTTGTACCTTCATCTTTGCCCATTTATCTCCGTCAATACTCTTAAGTAATCATTCTCTATTTGGTGTTCGGGCTCACATACAGTGACGTTGGCTCATCAATCTATCATTGCTGGGGGAGCTAATATCAATTTATCAAACCCTAACCCTGTCTAATCACGACTCGTACCTTTTCTACTTTCTCTACCCATACTTAAATTTTGTTTATATCCTACTTCTTTTCTTTTCTTTTCTGAACGGAGAATTCAGCCCAAAGTGGTCAATGCATGTAACCAAAGTAAACAATTCACCGTTTCAAGAGCACAACCAGCCTACCACGTGGATATCAACCATCTGGTTCACAGCGGGTCACTACACCGGTGGAATCTCAATTTCCCTAGTAGCTTGGCCTTCCGTCGCGTCCTGCAGTGCAAAGTACTCTACCGCGACACCACCTGTGATATTACCATCGGAGTCCACCCATTCCCATACATACCGCTATTTCTAGAAAATGTTTAACCGGTCGCATCTACAAATTAGATTAACCTAGCTTAGATTACTTGTATCCCTACAGTATCAAAGAAGTACGGGAGAAATAAGCTTTATTACCGTGGTTGGTAAGTTTAAGTAGCCCTAGCTCCCGAGTAATGCCAAGATACGGCTACTGCAGTTTTAATCTGGAGCCTCACGCAGCCTCGACTACGATTACCGTACTCGAGTATCTACTTTCACATCGAACTTTAATGCGCGATTAGCGGATCCGACTTTGATCAACAGGATTTTATTGAGTGGTTCTTAAAGTTCTTGACAAGCCTTGTTTCATCAAAATTGTGGGTTTGTGGGTGTGGTTGGAAGTATCGTCAGCAATAAGGGGATGGGGGGAGGGTGGGATTGCTGATCCGGAAACATCTGCGAAGGATGGTGATACTGTATGATCAGATGGTGATGATGTAAATTTATGACGGTCAGTGATGAAGCATTGGGGATGTAGATGGTTTTGTAACTCAAGCAAGAGGAAGGGAGGTATCAATCTATGGGAAGGGAGTACTATGGGTGGAGTATTTGTTGTGTTTGTATCGTAGGGTATTGAGCTCTAGAATAAAAAGAGAAAGTAACAAAGAAGCGAGAAGAATAGAGGCTACTTTGCCCGAGGAAGTAAATGAAGTTACAATAGAAAGGAACAATAGCGATGCTGCGGGAATAATTTCATACAAGGTCAATACAGTATCAGGTGCGCTATTCCTGCAGCACATAAATAACATACAACACTACGCGGTGAGAACACACTGATTACCCAGGATCAATTCCACATTCAATCTTTAATAGTTTGGGGAGAAGAGCGATCTAGTGGGAAGATTGTCGATATTGTGTCCTTAAGACTGTGGCAGGCATGCTGACTGACATTGCTGTGCTTACATCGAACTGGGGTGTTATCGCTTAGGAGGAAGATACGGTGAGGGAGGACGCCGGGGAAGACGAAAGCGATACCACAACAAACAAAAAAGAGATGCAGCCAACGGCATTGAGATGCTCCCGGAGAGAACCTAGCAATATTTGCTTTGGCTACAACAAAGTAATTCTCAATTTTCTCACTAATTCACAATGCCATTATTGAGAAACTCATGAAGCAAGGGTAAGCGTGTCATAGGGATACAGAAAAAATTACCCAGCATGATACTAAGTACTCTGCTATTGCGTTTCCCTTTCCCTACATATCCCGTCGAGATAAAAAATATGTGGTCTGGAGGTATGGTTGCGGAGGAGTTCTGGGTACGGTCCATGGTTAGAGCGAGAGAGGTTAGAGAGAGAGACAGAGACAGAGTTACGGGATGTTAGTAGTCACTAAAAATGTTTCGGGCATTTAGAGTGAGTACCGTACTACTTGACCGCTGTTTCCTTCCCCGGAGCGTCCAGTAGTGCAAGACTTCTACACGGAGACTCCTCAAACACTTGATGAATCAGAATCGGAGAAGGATAGTTCCGGGATTGAAGCCCGAGCTAAGCTAGAAGCCTGGAACAGTGTGATCGTTCATGACGCGGACGCACTGTATTGTACATGAGAAGTGGCACCCACACTCACGTTCTACCATTCCCCTCCTAAGTTTGCTACGAACCCTCCAAGCATATTGTTGTTTATTTGTTTTTGATGCTAACAAGTACTAGAAATAACCTTTATCGCGCCGCCTAAATTAACTCGATCCCAAACCCTTGCTACAGTGACACGGGGGTCTTGCTAAGAAATGCTGGTTAAGTGGGAATCTTTACAATAACAATTAGGTAACTAAACTTTCTACTTCCAGTTTAAGTCTTATTCGGAGTGTCTGATTACAGAGAGAAGTTGAAAAGACAGCAGGCTTGTGGTTTAAAGGTGGGATCGATTACTGCCGTGGCTCATGTACCGTATTGATATACAAGGTGACAGTACTGTACAGTACACTTCTTTGTTAGTGTTTTACTTTTCCTTCCTTGCTAGTCTTTTCACTTTTCTTCACTCTTCTCTCAACTCCACCATCGTACCATATTCAACTATAGTATGCCACTTTCTTATCATTTGTCATTTCCTTCCTTCCCTGTTTCTTTTTATCGCCTATCTTGGCTTTTCTTTCATCTTCCTTTTTTCTTCGCTTTTCTTTCTTCTCTACATTGTGGATATAAATTCACTCTCCCGCACATAGTAAACAATCAAGCCTTGTTCCTCTTTCTCCAAAACATATATATTCACATATCTGTAGATATCTGCAGTCCGCCCAGGCTCAGTCTGATACACATCTTCTGCCTGATTGAAGCCCACAGTCTGACCAGGTCGGCTTCTGAAAAAGATCAGGCCGGCCGCAAAGCCTAGCCGGTCTGGATGTTTGCCAGACTGGCCCTCTTGGTCATATGATAATCATGCAGAACCATGATCTGCTTGATTATGCTCGTATCCACCATTACCCAACAATGCCTTTTCTTCAACCCGGATGCTCAAGTGTTATATTTTCCATTACTCACCCTTCACATTTAAGATCGAAAGTGTCCAGCACCCGATCCCAGCGAGATAAGTGAAAATCCCACCACCGGAAAATAACTACAGGTTGTCATAAGCAGTTTCAGAATCAAGCACTCAAATGAAGTATCATTGACTTTGCTCGGTGACATAAATGATGAAAATTGTTCCTAGTCGCCAGAAGGGATTATTCCGTGGCGTTGTTATGGGATGTCACTCGAAAGATCCGGTCCAGTCCGTCTTGATATCCCGGACTCTTTGGTCGGTCGAAAATTTCATCCTTGACCAGACAAGTTTTTGCCCAGACTGGTTAGTCAATACCTATCTACTACGACCATTCGGAACTTTATAGATAACTTGAATCCAATCCTACATGTTAGAGAAAAATAACCCCATAATTACTGTACTACCCTAGGTGTTCATGTTACTAGAATTCGAACAAAAGAGAAACGTTGCCCCAGTACAACAGGCCTGAGGGTGCACAACATTGCCAATCTGGCTTCTCAGGGCGGTTACTATGCCACTAGTGCCCCTGCAGTGGTAGTGACCAAAACAGCCTACTCATTGGTAGATAAATATTCTGTCAGAAAGAATATGGACGATGAAATTCATCTGGCTAGGACAGTGGCACTGCCCCAAAACAATTGGTGCTCTCTTGGTGGCATTGAATACCAGCTTTCCTTGCCAGTGACTCCCAAGGGGAAATGCAATGAATAGCGGATACCCCCCAGGCCTGCCCCCTCGGTGTGAGGGCGGGTAAGGGGAGTGCCACCCCAACACGGGAGCCAGGCTTGTCAAAGCCGTTGAGGGAAGATGAAGGCGCAGGAACCCAGTGTCAAAGGAAGAGATTAACACGAGGAGAGAAAAAGGTTGTTACGGAAATGGCAAATTAGAATGAGGTGGAGAATGGGAAACAGCATATCTCTACTTCCAATTCTAGAAGGCCCTGGACGCCGTGTCTCAACACATGGCATCCTAAAGTCACAAGCGCAGGTGCATGTACATCGCCGAATCGGCGCACTTCGGTGTATGGTCCGCAAGTGAGACTGCGGCTGTGCTCGTGCAGCAAAGAGCTGGTTATTAGAGATAGAGTTTCCAATACCACCGTGTGGGCAAAGCGAGGCAAGGGGAACTTACCCCCTCCAATTATAGTGGGGAAAACATGGGACACCCGACTTATAGGAGTAATTGCGTATTTTAAAAGTTTCATACTGAATCAAATATAAATTACTGTTTCTTTTCATTTTTATTTTCAATTTTCAGTGGCTTCTGCTGAGTAGTGATTCCACGTCGCTTACTCGGCCACCCCTAAATCGAGTTGCCAATTTCTGGTGCTTCCCGCCTAAAAAACTTCAAAGCATATCGAGTGATGAGCTATGAACCTACCCGTGCCGGAACAAGATGTATTCCTTCGCTGAATTACAAAAATTCACTAACCTCGTGCCCCCAGGATGCGTTAACTGAGCAGCGTTGTACTAGACCTTAAGCCGTGATTGGGTCATTATATAATTTGTGTGATTTTCTGGCTAGTATATCGGATATAAATGGGAATATAGGGAGCTAGATGCCCTAGTTTCATCATATGCAGGTAGATACATCTGGAAGTGATTTGTAATGGCATTTCCTGTTACTTGGCAAGAAGTATATAAAGCTCAAACCTGGAGGTCGATGACAGATTCCCCGTACGTACTCCCATTCCCAGATCCTGAGATAAATCCCTCACCACCGGCCACCAGTACAGTGGACAATGAAATCCTGTGATATCTTGCAATTCTAACTTCATTCCTTAGCTGTAATC
This sequence comes from Choiromyces venosus 120613-1, assembly GCA_003788595.2. Taxonomy (NCBI): domain Eukaryota; kingdom Fungi; phylum Ascomycota; class Pezizomycetes; order Pezizales; family Tuberaceae; genus Choiromyces; species Choiromyces venosus. The sequence goes on along the minus strand of ML120526.1, from coordinate 94,486 downwards.
ACACACATACACATATCCATCTCTATCTTAGAAATTCGCCGAGAAATATCAAAAGGGGGGAATCAGGTCCTACAATAGACTGGCACGAACTCTTTTGTTAATAGGTGTTTAACGTACATATGGTTTCAAGGGTAGGAACAAACCGCTTAGTATGGTTTCTCGAAGACTAAGGTAGGTGCTCTGTTAGGGCTTTCCTTACCATGCTCTAGAAAAATTCATTTTTGGTTACACAGGGGCAGATAATAAGGCGTGAAGAGGAAGACACCATTGTTCCCCATTTCATGAAGAACTGAAGTTGGAATTAAGAACTTTGAATGAAAGATGAAGGGAGGAAGTTATGGCATTAATATTGGATTACCTCTGGCAGCGTGATGGTATATCCAGGGGTATAGGTTCAGTACTGGAAGTATCTGGATATCAAGTAGGATATCTATAGCCAATCCTCATAGATAATAATGAAAGCGGGAGAGTAGGAGTATAATACATTGAAGTGACCACCAAAACCCCCGCAATCCCCAAAGACTTAACATCCAATCTTGAATATCAAACCCTGAGTCAAAAAGGTTCCTCCAATTAACCAAAGACTTTGGTTATAAAACTGAATTATGATCACAGGTATAATTACGAAACATTCAAGAGCATGAATGAGTGTATTGAATCACATTTGGAGGACTTGGTCATTTACTACAATGATTTTGCCTTTGGCAGAAATATTCGGTACCCAAGATCAAAGTTAAAAAGCAAAAAAGAGGTGTGTTTATCGACCAGTTCTGATGGCCTAATGGTTAAAGGAGCTGGCCACTACTAATGTGAGAAGGGAAGGCCTGGATTCAACTCCAGGCCTTGGTGGAGTAGTTGGGCATTAAAAATGTCCGACGAACCACTTTTTTTTTGCCGGGTTAGGTTTGGGTAGGGAGTTGTGTTCTACTATTATTTGAAGATGGTAGTATCTTTTCGGCGCTGGATTAAGGATTATGTGCTGTTGAAATTAGGTTGAGCTGTGATTTCTTAGTAAGCGCTATTTCTCACTCGTTTTGTTTGGGGTCCTTGCATGGTTGTGGCAACATGCGATGGCTAACATTGGAAAAATGGTGGTACTGTAGGTCAAATATTCTTTATCGGCAGACTCTTTCGACACAAGTACAGTGAACGGCACTAAGGAATAATAGTCTAGCTATTCATGAACATGATATTCGGCCGGTCATAGAGCACCCTTAGTGCAAGTATCCGTCCAATTGGTCCCCGAAACGGTATCTCAAAAAAATCCCGCGGCCGTCGGGGTGGTTGAAGCCGAAGAAAAGAAGAGAAAAAAAACCCCAGATAATCTGGGTATAACTTCAAGGGCTGCAAAGTATTTAAAATTAAACTATCATCAGTAGTTTCCTTCCCTCAAAGATCAAATTACCAGGGAAGCAAGATTACACAAACTACACCACGAACCTCCAACCGTCAGCTTACAGTACTTTCGATCCCTTCCCCACAAAAACTTCCATGCCCGAAAACTTTCCGGAACACCAACAATGCCACTGAATCTCTGCCATTGTGACATATATAGTTCAGATATGGCGTTTAACTTCCAGATTCTATTCCTTCCTTCCTTCCTAAAAGCCCAACGCGTGTCGTAATGGTAAGAACATATGGAAAGATCTCCTCCTTGCCTCCATCCAGACGGCTTCGAGAGTTGGTGACTTGCTAGTATTTGCTACCATATTTGATCATTCTAACCCATATCCCCAAGACCTAGGCTCCATACCCTCGCCAAGCCCACCCTCCTCATCCAGTAATCTCCAAAACCTTATTTTTCATTTTCACCTCACCCGCATTTATACCGTGCCATACCGGGTAATTAATTTAACGCTTGAAACGGCTATCGATAATGAAAATTTACGGCGCGGCGCGGCGTAGTAGTGTGGGGGCTGCCTGCCCTGCCCTGCCATGGTCATACCGATACGATAGACCACCGCTACCGGGGGAATTACTGCCGTCCAATCTGCGTCCAAGGATATTGATACGTTACTGAGCCGCTGCCAAATACCCACAAAAGAATGCCAAGCCACCAGGAGGATGAACAGTATGGTGCAACATTGCTAAGAGTGGGACCATCAAATCGCATAGAATTCGGTAATCTAATCAGTCCCCTCAAAACAGCGAATATCGACATAAAAGGTTGAGCCTCTTCAGATTAGAGAGAAGAACCTCTGAGACCCCTTTTTTTGAATAAAAATTATCCGGAAAAAAAAACGAAGTTAGAGTGAGAGTTTGGATGGAAGCGCGCGCCAGTCTCCACCGCAACAAACGCTGGGGAGGTGGCACAGGTGGCAATAAACTCTACCTTCGCCTTATATCCAGAGTTTTTTACCTGTTGTTTCTTGCCAAACCGGTATTCGGAGAACTAGGAGCTTGGCACAAACCCCTCGGCATGGTTGCGCAGTGTGTTTCATCACTAGTCCCACTTTTAGATCAGTTGCACTATCCCTGGGAACCGCCAGTGAGAAAAAGTGCAAAGACGGCACTTAGGCCGGTTTCGGTATCGTAGGAAGCCAAGAAAATGGAAAATAAAATAAAATTCCAGTTTTGCGAGCCACAAAAGTTAAAAGCTTTCCACTTATAGCATTTTTTTTTTAAATAATAAAACTTAAGCTCTCGAGGTGAAGCTGGACATTAAAGGTAGTAATTCCCATACAAAATATCCTGCTCCAACTTGGCCATGCAAGCAGAGCCTGAGCCAAAGGGTTCAATTGTCATGATTGTGGGCTTTTTGCTTTCCATTTCCTTCTGAGTAAGATGCAATAGCGGGTTTAAACAGACCTGTTTAGTGTGCAACAAAAAGGAAATCATGTCAAAGGTTTTTAACCTTTCAAGTTCGTAGCAAAACCAAAATCACGTATGATTGATACTTATACAAAAAAATCATGTGCGACTGGGTACGTGATAATAGCCATATCATACTTAAAAACTGATAAATCTGGGCAATGATGCAGGAACAAAATACATTCTGCACAGCAAGCGCCCCGTGTGGTACGCACACTTCTAGTTGTAATTGGAAAGCAATAAAGCGAAGCTGTAATTTATGCAATCGCCTTTTATGCTTATAATTATGGGTACGGTTTAGTGATATAATTATTGTAGTTCCGTTAAGCATAATACGGTAGACATCCGGGTGATCGTAGAATGGTAGAGCTCGAGGATTACCCTATACCTCTGGCAGTAGCATTAGCTATCGCACGCCGATAAAACAGTAAAGATTATTGTTTCTTCAGGAACTCTTCTCGCACTACAGTTCCACAGGGGATATTTGGATCCTGAGCTGAAATCCAGCGACGCTTAAGCGCTTCCCGTCAAAATAACGCGATACAAGGTTGACCGTCGTAACGGAAGTGAAAAAGTGAGAACTAGCTATTGTATCACTGACTGCCTACTGTAGCATCTGTCCCGAATGTGTCAGCTATTGGATTTTAGAGTTTAACAAGCCAATACAGCAATTATTATCAAATCTTCAGACTCCCAGTAGGGCATCCGTAAATCTGTGCTGGAAGGGATATGGGAGAGAAAGACTGAACAAAACCCTTTTCCTTAATTTCTGCTTACCGGTTGAGAACTGTGCTGAGTTTCGTGCTGTGGTACTTGTGCTGCTCTGCCTTGTATTATGATGTACAGTCGCACCCCGCTATCCTGGACTGCCAAAATCCAAAGAATCTGTCAGGTACAGCGGGTGATCTGGGACAGCAGGTCGGCTTTTGGTGTAAAAAAAAATTTAGAATTCACAGATATTCATACGGGGCAGCGAGGTATCCATATTATTATCGAGATCCGGGACAGCGGGGTGCGACTGTAGTAGGAGACAAGGCAATCGACGCCTCACAGCTGGAAAGAAAAGAGAAAACGGAGGAAGGGGAAAAGACTTACAGTACAGCACACTCGTGTTTGCTTATTTTGTAGCTAAATACCGGTAGTAACCCTTACCAGCAGCTGATATGTTCCACAAGGACTTCCGCACCCGGAATCTCCAAGACCCTGTCAGTTGGTACTTTTCGGACTTCTGTTTCCAGATATTGAATGCCTACCGCACTAAACCGCAGACTACCGGTATTTACGAAAGGTTGTAAACAGTGACCTTGCATTATTACCGTAAAAACCTGATATACCCACTACCGTATTATCTTGAATAAGAGAATTGTCTCGGGATGTCTGACTTTCCTATTAAGGTGGAGACGGGAGAAAACAACAAAAAAAAAAAAACAACGCGTTACTTAGAGAGGCAACCTTGACGTCCTGAGACAATTCTCTCTTATTCAAGATAATACGGTATTAGGGATCGAAGAGGGGATTGCTGTGCTAAACCATAGTAGGCTCAGTGGAGTAGGTTAACAAAGTTACGAATACTAGTTAATGAGATCTAGGTAGTTCGGCTTACTCAAGCTATTTAGTCTGGAAAACACTATCCTTTCTCGGGGTGTTTTGTCTCTGATGGTGGAGATACGAGGCCCACGCGAGATAGTGGATTTAACGAGGTTACCTTCCCCTCGGATCCCCCTTCTCCCAACTTCCAACATGGATAATGGGGATCTTGACGCCGCGCCACATTCCCCCTCCTTTGATGGCTCTCCGACCATCCAAGTTGATAGGAAGGAGCGAGAAAAGGCGTGGATTCGGTTAATAACCGTTTCCAACCTGCGTGGTAGGGGTATCCACCAACCGCAACCTCGGAAATGGGCCAAGCACAAGTATCAAGTTCACTTCAGGATTCTCCCTGTTATTTTTTTGTTTACGAAATCATTCACGGTAGAGGACGCTCCTTTATCGAATCTGTGGCTATAGTGTTGGGATTCGTGGCGCACTACCGCTACCGGGTAGTGTGTAACATGGCGTTTTCGTCGTTGAAGCGATTCGCCGGATATTATCCCGCTATCGCAGCCTCTGAAACAAGCTGAAATTTTCTTGTTGGGCTAGAGAATTTAACAAGAGCAGGTGATATCCTGCTTCTCGAATTCCAGTACGGGTAGAGTACCGGACCTTACTGTAAACATTCGCGGTACGATTATTCTGTACGTGATGGGCGTATATGACATGACAGCTTTCTACTGGTGCCCTGAAAGGTCTCGGGCTATAATCCTAGCACCAGAGTCTCAATTACGATATAATCGTGATGCTTGTTCCTGCATCGGTCCCCTCGGAAACAAACTTTGCTGTACAAGGGTCAGGCATTTAGCGATCGCACACACCACTTCAAGTTCTCACCAGTTTTTAAAGATTTTGGCGGATAAGCCACTTTGGTGTGTGCGAAGACTTTATGCCGGACCCTTGTATAATAGTATGCGAACGTGGTTTATCGCTTTGGCCTAAAAGGGTCCTTCTCTACTCAGCGACAGGGTGGGGATATGCAAGGAAGAGCGGAACCTTCAATTCCACCACTGTCTTCGCCTTAGCCTCCACGAGTAAAATATTCCATGAGGAGTCATGTCTTGAAAATTTTCCGTTGCACAAAACCCCTCCGAAGGAAGAGGGTGATGTGATGTGAGAACCACAAAGTCCCTAAGAGACGGGAAGCCCATGTGGATGATAATCGACGAATCGTAATCAGCTTAAGGCTGTTCGGTAGATAACACGACTAAAGATCCTGCGGTATTTTCTTTTTCTCTTCTTTTCGCACGAAGAACGCACGTTGGTGACAGGAGCTCATACTCGGCAGAAGTTCTACTGGTAGGGTACCAAACGTTGTTAAGGTACCCTGGAATCAATTGACTGGTTGATGAGATGTTGGTTGAGTCCTGACCAATCCGCGCTTGATCCAGGCTAGCGTCCCGCGCGTATGCAAGGTACCGTTAAGGAGTTACAACAGGGATCGAGCTTCTCGTCCTTTTATCATAGCAAATACAGTAGGAAACCATTACGGGGTTGGGTTAGCAGTACGACCGTCAGCCGAAGGAGAATAATATGACCTCCCTATCAAAAAGGAATCAATAGAAAACCATATGGAAGGGGGGAGGAGGAGGCCCCTCCCCATATTGTATATAAGTCTCAAGATTCTCCGCCATTGTATTTTCCGTTCTTCACCCAGCGGGCCTAACGCAACTTCACTCCCACCTTCCTTTCTTCCTTACTTTGTTCTTTGAAAGACAACTCTTGAAGAGTTCCATTCGTCTTTATCCATTCCTTCCTTCAGTTTCTGAGAAACTCTCACCACTTTCCATACCTTTGGACCACCTGCAAAGAACAAAATCACATTCTTTCACTCACGAAATCAATCATAATGAAGTTCACTATTGCTGCATTTGCCATGATTGGCCTTGCGTCTGCTCATAACATGGTTACCAGTTTCCATATCAACGGTACTCCCAACAGCGACTGTGTTCGCCTGGCAACTTCAACCAACCCTATTACCGACGTGGCTAGCAACAACATGGCTTGCAACGCTGTCAAGGGTAACGGAAAGTCTAAATGTATAGTTAAGGGTATGTCAAATCACTTCGGAGGATAGTTAAGCGTGAGGAGCTGACAGTTTGCCTCAGGTGGTGATTCAATCGCATTTGAATGGCGTGTTGACCCTGGGATCCCCGCTGCTGAATACCCTCTCAAGGGAGGCACTATTCCTGTTGGTGTAACGGATGACTCACACAAGGGCCCATGTGCAATCTACATGAAGAAAGTCGACGACGCTCTCACAGCTGCTGGTCCTGGTGACGGGTGGTTCAAAGTCTCTGAAGACGGTCTCGATGCAGCAGGCACTTTCTGCACAGATAGGCTGCGATTGGCAAACGCCCCCCAGCCTGGAGTTATCCCGAAGAACATACCATCCGGAGATTATCTTATCAGGGCCGAGCTTCTGACTTTGAACAATGCCGGACCAGCTAGCATCGGTGGACAAGAACAGCCGCAGTTTTATGTCGGGTAAGCTCTCCCCACTTCGGCACTCGTACCCATAGCCAAATTCTAATCAATTCGAATTAGTTGTGTGCAAATCACTGTTGAGGGAACATCTGGAAGCCCTAACGTGGAGAAAGTTACCATCCCCGGATACCTCACCAAGTCCAGTCCCGGCTTGATCTTCGACATCTGGAACTCCAAGACCTACAGCAACTACCCTATGCCGGGCCCCAAGCCTCTTACCGGCAGCACCAACAGCTCTCTCGCCCCAGCTGTTTCTTCCTCACCTGCTGCTATCTCTTCGTTACCTGCTGCTGTTAAGACCTCAACTGCATCTATTTCTAAGAACACCACCACCGTTGATAGCCCAACTAAGGGTGGAAACCCCGCGCCAGCCCCCACCACTCCCGGCATGACTAAACCGACGGGCAAAACTGTTGCCACAAAGACGCTTGATCCCACAACATTCGTCACTATGACCGCTACTGGAAACCAAGACCCCGAGCAAGCTTCTGGCACCCCACTTGAATCCGATGCTCCTTCACCAACCCCAACTGGAGTATGCTACGGATGGAGACGTAAATGCAGACAACACGAGTCCAGTAGTGATTCAGACTAGGGAGTCACATCGAACGCTCTATGAATCTAGCCAGTCTATTCATTACGGACTTGATTAGTCCAATAAAAATATAGAGGGGAGGAGGAGGAATGTGAGGGCCGGGGGGGGGGGTATCCGGAAAAGGTTATTATTCGATTCACTTGTAATTATTATTATTTTATAGATAGACTCTGGTCAGTTTGTCATTTGGGCAATTATTTGCGTAGTCCGAGCAAAAAAAAAAAAAAAGGATCTCGGGAGGGGAGTTTAGCGTATGATAAGCACTCATTTAAGCGATTTATAATTGCGCTGCATAATACGATACAATTAAAAAAAAAAAAGGGAAGATTGAAAGTCCGTTTGTGATTTGAATTCGAGTGGAGAGAGCTTGCAAGAAGCGGAAGTGCGGTTCTGGGCTCAGGGGTGAGGAGCTGAAATGTTGCACTGTATTGCATATCATACCAGCGCCCTTTTCATTATCAATACGAGCATGACACGAATACTGAAGTGTGTTGATTGTGAGCTTGGTGGTTGTGTGGTAGGAAATAGCTCGCAATGCTTTTGCAAATATTACTTTTTCTCAGGGGCTCTATTCTCTATTACTCATCTACTAACAAGGAGGTTTTTGCTTCGCGACCTGATGATTGGAGCAACTCGAGAAAGATCAGTTTTCAGGGAGTGCTATCGGAGATACAGAGTGTCTTTTTTGGCCTGTTTTTAGGGTAGTTTTAACCCGCTCGGAAGCGCTCAAGAATATCTGATTTTTGTAGTGGTGTGTAATCGAGGAGATTTTGGTGCAACTTCGTGTACGGAAATGTAAATTTGCAGTTAACGTACCTGAGGGCATACAGGAAAATACGATACAACGAAAAATGAAGAGTTTGGTGGGGATCAGCAAAAAAATGATAGGCGGTGTTACCGTACCTTCATCGTACTTGTGCAACTATTAGACTATGGTACTTTAGCGTGACATCGAGACATGACGCTGTAGGTGCGGTGCGGTGACACAGGTCGTCGTTACTCGTGCATTTTACACCAAAAATGACGTTTTTCGTCCCCTTAAAACACAGCAACCTTCTTTTCAATTATTGCAGATTTTGTAAGTTTAAAGTTTTATCTATTGCCAGAAACATATGGAAATTTTAGATAATTCCTTGCATATTTGTGTTGGTGAATAGTTGAAATTCACGATTTTTGGATTAAGTACCTTTTTCGATGAGCACACATATAAATCCATGGCACTTAAACTGAAATTTAGAGATTCTCTGCACTCATTTACCTACTACAGACATTTCCCAACTCAATTTTTAAGATTCAGATCAGATCTTGAATCCTTAGGTTCTCAGCTACTTGGAGATATAGTTCTATCATAATTCATGAGACATGGAAAGTGTAAAATTAAAATGGCTATTTTTTTTCCACCGTTTTGGTGTAGTTTTGGTGTGTTGCGGCGAGGTACAGTACAATGATCAACCAACGCTGACCTATGCCCAAGAACCATATAACTGAAAACGTTCCTACCACAACGCAAAGAGCGGACTTAACCAATACTATCGTAACAATTAATACTCACACCAACCACCCTTAAGAATTCCCCTTTTCATCTCCAACTCCAACATCGCAGGACATCATCGGTGCCGCTGTTATCCCTTGAGTGTAGCATTGGAACTGCATGATACTCTACCGTACGCCAGTGCTCTTCTCGGGTCTATACTCAGTTCTCCACAGATTCAGATGGAAGATGGGATAGAATCCAGTTGCAGCAAGCCACGATTGACATACTAACATTATATAGAGAAGTTGTTTATATGAAACAAACATGCATATACTCGCATCTTCGGACGGGATAACATCAACGCAGTGATTTGATGGCCCCATGACCTATAACGAGAGTAGAACAACTACCAGATTCCCGGAGTAAGCTACGGAGAGGTAACATTGAAGGAGGGATGGCTTTGCAATCCCATCATTGCAATAGCCCTGCGGGACCAATTAATTACATAGAAAGTGTTCCTGAGAAGACCACCCCCTTCTTACAGAACTAATTCTAATTTTAACTAGAACCCAGAATCACAGATCGAGTGACCATTCATGAATACCAGTTGCGCGGGCATGAAAAATTACATTTATCCGAGATTTGAGCAAAAGAAGGATAAGTTAAGGAGTTTTATCTTTCGTCATTTTCAAATAATTAAATCGACCAACAAATTTTTCGCTCTCTAGAGCACACCACCGTATACAAGAGATACTGGCACATGTAAAGTCCAACTTTCCTTTACATTAGGTATCCACGATTGACTTATAGAGCCGGGTTGGCGTTCTTGACCGGGGTCTCGAAGAAAGCTTGGAATCAGGTTCCAGCTTCGGGAGCAGGATTGGTGGCTATCATTACCGTAGGCGGATGTCCACATTTTTGTATTTAATTGGAGCATACCATCAGATGCCCCACAGTGAGAGTCGTAACGGGCGGATGAAGTGTCGCTGGTACCATCGGATTCACCGCCGGGCTTGATCCAGACGAAGGCATCGATGAGATCACTACCGGTGGTGGTGGTTGGGCGAGTACCGAAACTAGCTCCCAAAACGTTGCACCAATCACCCCACTCAGCACGAAGACCCTGATTTAAATTGGGTTATTTCCTAGATTTGATATTTCCAGATATCAATTAACTTACCTGCTTTCAATTACGGGAAGTATCCACGGTGAAGTGAGCTGGGAAGCCATCAATTGAGCATACTTAAGCTGGTTCTGGGCATCGTTACAGTCAGAAGGGAATTCAGCTGGGCCGTTAACGCTGTTATAGTTGGCAACATTGATGGCAAGAGCACGGACCCGCGATGGGGATCCTGCAGCCTTGTATGTGTCGATGAAGATCTGGGTACCGGGTAAAAGATTTGCGTCCCATCCAAGCCAACCTCCGTGACCGGCATCCATGTACATGGCGACATTAGGGAGATTGAGTTGCCTGAGTGCATATTGAGTTGCTTCCTTGTAAACGCCGGCAGCACCTGCGCACTTTGCAACGCCGATATTAGTAACCAAGTTGGGAAGCGAATCTGGCTCGATCACAAGGACAACGTTGACATTGGGATACTCGAGGAGCTCGGTACGATAGGCTATATGGGACTATGTTAGAGTGTTTCCGGAGATGTATGGGGCAGTAAGGCTTACCATCGATGTACTCAGTCTTATATCTGGCAAGACCGCCGTCCGCAATTGAAAGTTCTCCGTTGGAAGCAAGAGCAGCGCAATCTCTGTGCGGAAGATCAGAGACAACAAGACTAGCCACAGCCCAAGATTAGCTTCAAATCACTCCGAGTTTACTTGGATTGTCTTACCCAATGGTAGAGCCGGGAGGCACCTTGGCGAGGTTCTCGCAACTCCCCAAAAACCAATACATAATTAATCAAAGTAGCATCATGGGCTTTGTAATTGCTCAGGCTTCTTCAAACAAAATTGTGTAGTTTTTTCCATCCTTGTGTGAGGGCTGACAGCTAGAAGTTTGGCCTGCAATTTATTGCAAAGTACCTTTTATATGGGAATTCCATATAAAACTCGAGGTATCTTTTGCCCACCAGGAAAACCTCTAATGCCAAGCTTGTACATTCCTCTATACTCACATAGGCTTCGTTCAGATGGTTTATCTGTTCCATGCCAGGTCCTAGTAAGGACTGGCTATTCATTGTTCTCGTTGTTCTCGTTGATCTTTGTTTCCTGTTCCGTAGTTGAGGATGTCCGGGAACGCCGGTGGTGGATATGGCATTCCCGGAACACCTTGATAAATAGCTCAACCATTATCTCTTCTATACTTTACAGAATAACTCTCCTATCGAATAAGTTAAGTCTTTACCGAAGAATCTGCCTTTACCGTCTACCCACTATTATTGCCCTTTGAACCATTTCTTCCACCTGACACGAGCTATCGCGCATTGCCACAAGTAATCAGCGATTTATTCGAGTGCTATTTCATGATCAGGACACGTGAACCATCAGGCGAACTACTGATTTATCCACAACCGTTAACTGCTATGGGGTCAATTGTAGCCCCACCTCTCGCTAAGGCTTTTCTTTGTTAAGAAACCCATAACAACTTGAAGACTCGATTCCATCTTCCTGCCAATAATTTTCACATCATACCATATCTTACCCAACCCTTGTCGGCCCCAAGGCAAAATCTTGATTTCTCGCTTCCTACTCAAGTACACTTCCCGCACTACACAGCCACGATCGGCTGGAAAATTGGGTTTGGGGCTTAAATGCTTAACCTCCGTGTGAAGGGAGGGACGGGCACGGGGGCTTGGCGGGTGGGGGTCGGGCATGGGTATGTTGTTGATCTGTGTGACTTTGCGGGGGCGTTGACTGGACTGGTGATGACGTGATTTATTAGAAGCATAATACGGTCTGCCTTGGAACTATGTGGAAACAAGCGGGGGGGGGGGGTGTTGGGTGACTCTGTAATTTGGGATTGGGAGTCAGGGGTTTTTGTTGACTTGGGCTATGTTTGAAGGGGGTTTTTTTTTGCGTTGGAGGTCGGGATAGGATATATTTTGGATGCCTTGGTGGGGTAGAGGTTCTTCGTTTTTGAAGGATTGAAGGGTTGAGGTGTGGCGAGTGTGTATCAAGATTCCAAAAGTTGTGGAAGTGGATTGGCAGGCGGTGGGTAGACTTTTGTACTATTCTGTTAAAACAGTCATCAAATATATTTTACTCCTGCTCAAGTAAACAGTATCGGTACATTTTGCAGAGTATGACAACTCGAGCTACGGTGTTGATGCCCTCACTATAAAACATATTTTCTGCTGCTGTTTCGCATGGCAGATTCAGGCAGAACTAGTTTGTTGCTCTAGCTCTGATGTTACAGAACGGTACTGACAGCAACTTGTTTGATATGTTGTAGGACAAGTATCCCGGACTCTCGTAGCGTATGAGTTATGTTATAACACAGTGTTTGAGACTGTTGTTCGGTGTAACCCTGAATCTGGACCCGGGTGTCGCTCTTTGTTCCGTAGCCGAGTGGCGTGGCGCGTGAAGGAAAGCTTGATGTGATGAGAAATCATTCCGTGGTATGGTGTTATATGTTTAGGAATTCTTTGGTGGAAGGAATCGATAGGAGAGTAATTTTGCGGCCGAATTGAAGCGTGCAATTTTGTATATCAAACGTTTATATTCCTAATAATAAAGCCTCCGCCCAATAGCATAAGGCACTTTTGTATGGGAACCTCAGGTGACCAGCTTCGATTCGGCCGCACTGGTAGTTAGGATGGGTTTATCGTACTTCAGTGCACTCACAGAGAATTGTTTACATGTGCTTCTGGGGTGGCTATTGGGTGAAATGATGATAAGATATCCTATTTTGCCATTTTGAATAGTACAACACTAAGTTAGTGCAGTAGTTGACCTGAAATTTTCTCTGAAGCGCAACATTACCGGCGAGACGCTTTTGTCAAATTGAATAGCCGCAATAAAGGTTTTGAATACTATCGAGGCCTACCCGGCTTGATCTTTAAGTTTTCCATGTTCTTAAGGCACAAGTACAGTACTGCTGCGATATTTGTACTCGGGATGCATGAAAGTGATTTTTTTGCGGAAAACTGACACAATGCCCGCAAATTCGATAGTAGGGGTACTCACTGCCCGTCATGATACAATGCCTATCAGTTAAAATTGATGGGGTGGTACTAGACCTGAAGAGTTTAAGGTTCAAGGGGAGAAGCATGTCATTTTATCCCATGTATAGCAAATAAAATAAAATAAATTGACTCTGAATTTTTAAAAGAAAACTATGAAGAAATACAAAACATTTAAACAGTGAAAATTATATCAGGTGAGGGGAGTGTTCGGGTGGCCCAGAAGTGTGTAATTGTAAGATTTTAGGATTGAGGAGGCCAGCAACAAGATCATGAATTATGTCCAGATTGGTGACATGTTGAGCAATGTTGAGTACCAGAATCTGGAATTTCTGGTAATTGTCCACTACATTGCTGGAGCTAGATTTGCTTTCTTTGATCGTCTGGTCTATAGCATACAGTTCTGGACCTTCCTTTTAGATTTCCTAAGACTGGTAGAAGACAAGGCCTACCCAGAACTGCTGCCTGGTGACCTAAATCCAACCAACTTCCAGCTTCTTGTTGCTCCCAGGGTCCAAGATTGAGTAGGCTAGTATTGGAGGATGATGGCTGCAAACCATAGGTTGCAGACTGGGGCCAAAAGACACTAAGTTGGCTGGTAGGAGTGCTGGTAAGAGTGGTTTGTGAATTGGAATGAATCACAGCTAACTTAAAAAAAGCTTTGGTACTGTAAGTGCAAGAGTGTTCACTTGGAACTATTCAGTTCCATTCTTGAAACTCGGTAGTTTCAGGAATGCCCTGAGATTCTGATTCCCATAAATCTTCAGCTAAAAGATCCAGTGTTGCCATTAATAGTCCCCTGCTAGCTCTCTCACCACTAGCAGAAGAGGTATAATTGAGCTCTAAATCATCAAGATTTGCATCGAAAGGTGTCAGGAGTAGTGTAATATCAATCGGCCAAATATTGTTCTCATAGGTTACCTAGAAGGTATCAATGCTAAGGTTTTTAGGTATGTAGTTGGAGGGTTCCTTTTCAAGATAGTAGATGCAAGCAAGGGTATGGCCACAGGGAACTCCATTTTCTTGGTACTGGCCACATGAACACTAAGCATGAGTAAGATGAACTTTGTAGAACTTGCCATTCAGGCTTGTAACATGAGCGATATTATGGTCAGATAATTGAATGCATCATTGCTGCCCAAAAGCAATTGCTTCTAAGAAGTCAATTATGATTAGTATTGCCTGGCTTGAGCAGATACAGGGTGATACAGTATATATATCATAAAAGCTTACCTTTTAAAAAGCCTTGCATATACTTTGTAAACCTGTCTCCTGTGAGATACTTATTCTGACTCTCCTACTTCCGCTGACAGTGTAGTTGCATATACTTATACTAGATAGCATCAAGTAACTCAAGGCATGGTAATTGCCACTCCTGCTGTAGTGTTGAATTTATCAATTTCACAATATTTGAGGTATGGTGGCCATAAGTACAACCAGGAAAGTATGGTGCTGCCCACTTGACTTGGTCAATTTTACTGATATAATCAGTAAGAGGTGTACTAGATTCAGTAATTTCAGCTAGGATAGATTGATAAAATTCCTTTGTATGAGTATTTGCAAGCTTAGCAAATAGGTCTCGGGCTTTTAAGCCAAACATTTTCAGAATGTTGTCCTTAATATGCTGTGTACAGTACCCTCAGTAGGTAAACTGTAATTCATCATCTACAAACTCAAAGCCTTTATCCCAATCGCTCATAACTATGACTCCAGGTTGATTGACTTCTGGGATTGATTGGTGAAGTTGAATTAGAAAATAGTGCCAAGCTTCTTCTGTCTCACTCTCCACCATTGCCCAAGCAAGTAGAATTGCATGATTTTTGACATCGATTCCAACAGCAAGGAGAAGTACTTGAATAAACTGGGTTTTAGTAAAGGTTCCATCAAGAGCAATAAATAGTCAACAGTGAAGAAAGGTCTGGTGTGAGGTCTGAGGACAAACAAAAAATCTCTTATAAGAATTTGTTTCTGGATTGAGGGCAAGATGTGCATAGAGATTAGGATTTTGCTATTCTAAAAGCCTTAAATACTGAGGAAGACAAGCAAACTGATCTTTTTGCAAGGATAAACTACTACGAATTATTGTATGCTTTGCTCAAGCTGCCATATCATAGGTGATAAGTTCCTGGTAGTGATGTTGTACTGCTTGTATGATGACTTGAAGTTTTGTGTCATTATTAATGACTATGATCTCTGAAAGTTTCTTAATCAACCAATCTAACATGCTTGCAGCAGTATGCTTGAAATAGGCTGAACCAACACAGGTATGTTCTGAGGAAATTGATGTAATAACAGCATTCTCGATAGTAGGCTGGATGACTGTGTAGATTCGGAAGGGGCAGGTTGATTGCAGACATCTGATGCTCATGTGCGACGGATCCGATTTGTGAATCAGGTATGGAAACTTGGCCGCAACTGACCAATCTGCAACTGTGGACTTGAAATCCTTGAGGGAAGGGAATTCATCTCCAAGTTGAAGACTCATTTTGCACACAATTCAGCTCAGGAGAGGTGGTACACTTCTCTCTGAGGGTTTCTTCAATCTATTACTTATAAGTGAAATGTTATCTCATGCTAGGCATACTAAGTACTAGTATGGGAGAGAGGAAAAAATTTTCTTCTACAATTACAGGTACTTCCCCTGTTGAACCTTAATCTCTTCAGGTCTAGTTACACCTCATCAATTTTTAACTGACGGGCATTGTATCATGATGGGCAGTGAGTACCTCTACTATCGAATTCACGGGCATTGTGTCAGTTTTCCGGATTTTTTTGTGTCGTCATGGCACTGGTGGCAGTGCGCAACCATGAACTGATGGTTTTGAAATCTACTTAAGATATCTCTTTGGGTTGTTGAAGCTTTCGCAGATGGACTCCGATCAGTACCAACTTGGGCACTGCCACTAGCGCCACGACGCCACAAAATATTAATCGCTTTCATGCATCCCCGAGTACACGCATACGGTTCTGCAGGCCCTTCTGCCACCGCCGCCGAGCTAGGCGAATGATACACTCCCGAGACCGCTGTTAACTTACAGTAGCCCATGTGTTCGCCCCCCTAGAAATAACTGCGGATTCTACCGCAAAAATGACTTCCCTGTCTTCACTTTAGAAGCACAAATTTATCGTATTCGGCCGCGCTTGCTCCTGCGCCATGGTACCATACTTGGCTTATGGCTCATGTTCTGCACTTGACTTTCCGGAGGGGATTTTTGGTGGGGAGTTTGGTTATTTGGCTTTGGGGGCGGAGGAGAATTGTACTCATAGGACTTCGATAGATCAATACCCCAGCAATTTTATGCTACCGTGCCGAGCGATTGGTGTCGATTTTGCAGCCGAAGAGTCAATGAACTGTTTACTTCCATCATAGTTGCGCTAATGCACAAGCAAGAGACCTGCTGGACTATAATCATGTCAATATTCATCGATGCTTATTGAGATTTGCTAAAGGCTTCATACAGTAAATCAATATATCCATTTTTCCACCCCAATGTTGGTACAGCACTAGCCTGGTTACCAATCTCATGGAACTTGGTACTGCGGAATGCAGCCTCTTTGGGGATGAGCCAGGACCCAGAAGCGCTATGCACTCGTTTTACCCTGCCCTATCTTAATATTATATAGTGGCTTGATTAGAGTGGTGGTGTCACAACGACCGTGTTACTATTTTAGTATCATAACTGCTTTTGAGGCTCAATCAGCCGCAAGATGCCAAGAGGCCTTAGATTGTCCTCCCATACCCGCAATTTGCAAAAACAGTTTACAAGTTGCGATCAAGAGCTCAGGCATGCGTGAAGAACTTACCGTATTATCATATTCCCTTCCCCCCTATTCAAAGGCATTTCAACCCAAGTACCATACGGCAAATCATCGCGAAGCTTTCTCACATCACAGTCTCGGACCACGCTACATTACTGTGATGTATGTTCTACAGCTTGTCAACCAGCATTAATCCAACCTCTCCCTCCCGAATCCAAGGAAAAAGCGAAGTCCTAAGGTACAATAGACCTCAGAGGGTAATTAAGGTGGTGACTGGGTCCACAGCAGTACCCAGGTACCGTAACCTGTTAATCTTCAATAACACATGAGTCCCGAACGGGGTCGGCAAGACACAATACCCGCTGTAGAGTATTTATCATTACTTGCATGGGTGAAAGTAACCCCCTGCATGGAACTAGGTAGAGTGTTGCCGAACTCCAATTGGGATGGATAAGTTCATGCGATACACTCACCGGAGATTCTTGACAGTTAAGGGAGCCGCAATGGTGCAATACAGTACGGTGCCTGTATTTGTGCTTGTTCTACAACAGGAGTATGGTATCCCGTGGTGGTGATCAGTATCCGGATGTCGGTAGGTGAGTTGTTATGGTTAGTTTGAGGCTCTAATCAATTACAGTTGAATCTTGTCCACATCATACCGGTCATTAAAATATATTTAAATTGGGCCGTGCTCAGTCTGCCTCAAAAATTGTGATTTTTCTAAATGGTACCTCGATTTTTTGAAATAACAATTTTTTTTAAAAAAAAAAAATCCTCTCCTCAAAAACCATACAATTTCCTCCAATACAAATTCACACAATAAGTTGTATGAAGTACAATGCTCTTGTTACATTTGGTGATGAAAAGATTTCACAAAAGTACAAAAAAAAAGATCCTTTAGCAAAGTGGATCGAACATTGGCAACTAATACTCGTGCCGAGGTTGTGGCTGCCAGCCACAACCTGGGGCACTCCTACAGAGTGCCTGACAGCTCAACACAACTTTACGGCTCAACACAACTTTGTGGCTTACCATAGTAACTTTGTGGCTAAACACAGTTTTGTAGTGTAATATAATATTATTTTGTAAACCAAGAAAACCCAGTAGGATAAGTGAGGTTTTCACAACATCTTAAGACCACATTGCGGACCATTTCACCCACCACAAATTATGCCACCAACACCAGCCTTTATTCTCCCAAGCCAGAAGGTTGAGCCTTATGCAGAAATCGAAATACACATCTAGGCAGCTATTGACTTCATTCAGTCTTCCGAAAACCAGAATCCAAATATCACCACAGTTGCTCGCACCTATGAAATACCTATTACCCGACTATGTGCACATTTGCACAGCTGACAATCACGTCAAGAATGACCCGGGACAAACCATAAGCTGTCTGATGATCAAGAACTGGCAGTTTGCCAGTAGCTGGACCATCTTGACAAGATAGGAACAAGTGCCTGCCAGCCAATGGTGTCCAGCTGTGCAAATGCGATACTCCAATATACCCATATGGGGCCAGGACCAGCCCCTACCATCAGTGCTCAGTGGGCACCTCGGTTTTTGAATCGTCATCTGGAGTACTTTATTTCGAAGCAACAAACAATTGATGCTGATCGAAAACATGCACATTAGCTAGATGCCATTCGAGCCTGGTTTGAACAATATCGTGAGGTTTACGTCAAGTATGATATTCAAGAGGCTGATCAGTACAACTTTGACGAAACTGGCTTCTATATTGGAATAAGACATGATCAATAGATCATTACAAGAGATCCAAATCATCAAGCATACCTTCCAAGCTCCACTAATCGTGAACTTGTCAGTGTTTGTGAAACAATTAGTGGTGATGGTGCAGTCTTGCCTCCTATGATTATTGTGCCTGGTGTTATCCACCAACAGCCCTTGTACACCTCAATCAGTATCCCAGATAACTACTTGGTCAGCACCTCTGAAAGTGGTTACAATAACGATGATTTGACCATTAAGTGGCTTGCTCATTTTCAAAGATTCTCAGCATTGCGACAAGTTAGATAATACAGGCTTCTACTCCTTGATGGATTTGGCTCACATTGCACCAAGCAGTTCCTTGACTATTGCAATACTTATAAAATTGTTGCATTTTGTCTTCCACCTCATTCAAGTCATCTCCTTCAGCTATTGGATGTAGTAGTCTTTCAGCCATACAAGCATTACCATTCTGAGGCAGTTGAAGCTGCGACACGAATGGGATGTGGAGACTTTAACAAAGTGGAATTTCTTGATCAGATTCATTCCATCCACCAACAAACATTCAAGGTATCTACTGTTCAATCAGCTTTCTGGGCCACCGGCCTTATACCATATAATCCTGAGCTTGTCCTTTCAAAACTACGTGAGGCAGCTCCTACCCCTATCAATCATGAAATATCAGTTTCTGCATCACTTGCCAGCATTCCACTTATGATCGCAAGTCTTAAAACCCAGGGTGAAGAGCTCCTCGATGATGCTAAAGATCTTCCACCTGACTTTCAGCAATGCCTCAAGCTCATTCTACAAGGGGGCTTGACTCTAGCACAATCAGGAGCATTAGCTATGGAACATATGGATAATACCAGAGCGGCAGACCAAGCCAGGAGTGCTCAATGCAGGGCTCAAAGCAGAAGCCAGATTCAAAAAGGAGGAGTTATATATGCCTCCAAGGCATGTCAAATGGTGAAACAGAGGGAAGAGGTGGAGGTTGAAAAAGCAGAGCAACAGTTGCATAAGGCACAAAATGCTTGGAAAAGAGTACAGCAAGCTCAGCATAAACCCTTCCTCGATGAGATAAAAGCAAAGGCAAAGGAGATCAATGCAAGGATAAAGGCAAAGGCAAGGGTAGAGGCAAAGGCCATGACTACTATTCAGGTATATAAAAACAAAGTATCTAGGGTTATTGTTAAGGGAATTAAGCAACATGTAAAGTTGCTGAAATAAATATGTAATAGAATACTAGTACTACTTTACTAGAGTACCGTACTACAAAATAATATTATATTACACTACAAAACTGTGTTGAGCCACAAAGTTGTGTTTAGCCACAAAGTTACTATAGTAAGCCACAAAGTTGTGTTGAGCCGTAAAGTTGTATTGAGCTGTCAGGCACTCTGTAGGAGTGCCCCAGGTTGTGGCTGGCAGCCACAACCTCGGCACGAGTAAGCTTCATCAGATTACATTTTTTTCCTACATATTTTATCTTTGACAGGATTTTGATACCAAAGGACTGAATCTTGTCAGCTTTTGGCTTACAAACAAAATGTGTCTAATATTTTTCCATTTCGGAATATATCCCATTTCTAGCTTTTATTACATCATTTTTTTTTTTAATTGGTACGAGCCGAGCAGGGCTAAATATAATCTTTGACAGGCGGGTATTATTAGAGTATTATCATCGCCCTTTTTCTTCTAAGATTTCTCATTAGAGAATCACGATTAGGAAGGCATAAAGAAGGGCGCCGCAATATCTCCATTCTGTATGAGTACAGTACGCGCTCTCCAAACAACACTTGTGTGATCAAGCCATTTAATCCACCTGTCATAGGAAGCAGGGGAAAGAAGAACCAAAAAAAACATTCCGTGCAGACTGCAGAAATCTTCCATCACTACAGTATTAATCTAAAACCGGCCAATCAGGGATACTACCGCGCCTTCCTATTATTGAAAGCCCAACAAGGCATACAGTACGGTACATACCAATACAAGCCCGTCCACTGCAGTTCCATACTGACGTCGCTGAAAGCGCCTATAATATCCTGGTCCACAACGGGAGTCTCAAATAACCTTAACTAGAGCCACCTCCCCCCCAATTCCTCCTAAGCTTCAGAGCACACAAATGAGCATTCGTTTATTGAGTTTCTAATCAGCAAATGTTGAATTTCACAAAGAAATTACCGAAATGGACGGCAGTATCACTCGGTGACAACAACTACAAGCTAGAAGGAGGAGGAGGGAGAGGAGGGAGTAAATCCTCCTCGACAGAATTATTAACCCTAGAAAACGAATACACCCAAGAACGGTCAAACTCCCTTTCGTCTGTATGGAAGCCAGTGTGGTACACGGGTTGGCACACCGGTGTATTAGCCTGCGCCACCTCCGTTGTGATCGTTCTGTTAATAAACGTCAGTTTGACAATCTACGTGGCTACGAAACCGGAGTACAAGTTGGAAGATGGCGTCGGGACATTATATTCTGGCAGTTGTGACACGAGCAGGACGATCGGAATGTGGTTGCATCTGGGGATAAATGCCCTTTCCACGCTGTTGTTGTCCGGGAGTAATTATACGCAGCAGTGTCTGGCGGCACCGACACGCAGCGAGATTGACGCTGCGCATGCGAGGAGACGATGGGTGGACATTGGGGTTCCGAGTGTGAGGAATTTGTTCAGGATTAAGCCGGAGAGGGCATTGTTGTGGATTGCTATTGGGTTTACTAGTATCCCGTTGCACTTACTGCATGTTTATCGTCTACAATGCTACTATGCCCGCATAGGTTGAAAGGGGGGAGCTGACTTAAATATTGTAGGTACAATTCTGCAGTGTATACTTCGATCGCGGCGAATGGGTTCGTCGCAACCGTAGTAAAGAATGACTTCTTTGAACCAGGGGCCTACTCGAACATGACCCAAGCGCTACACCGCGATGTGACCGACCGTATAGATTCGAAGCATTTACAACTGTTCAAGGACGTGCTCGATGGATACAATGCCAGCTCCCAGAACTACGAGGACCTGACACCTTCTGAGTGCACAAAACTCTACAACAACGACTTTATATCTGACCATAGAAACCTCATCCTGATTACTAAACATAGCTCTAACGCTACGCACAATAATACCTACTTGGATGCTATCGCTGTTAGCGGCCAAGGGAACTCACCAAGTAGTTGGATGTGCGCTCACGGAATTCAAGTCACACATGATTATGAGCGGACTTCATTCATTTGCGACCCTAACAAAGTCACCTTGAACGTGACGAAGGGACTTCCTTGGCGGATATGGCTCACAACTCTCGAGGTTGTAGAGATAAGTGGATGCAAGAGCGAGAAGACGGCAGAGAAGTGCAAGGTGCAATTCTCGCTGGGGATCATGCTTGTTGTTATCTTCTGCAATCTTGTCAAAGCTTGTAGTATGATCATGACGGTTGTTAGATCTCGAGAGCCCACACTGGTTACGTTGGGTGATGCTGTGGACTCATTTTTAAGGATTCCGGACCCGACGACACTGGGAATATGCTTTGCCGATCGGCGATTCGTGAAGAGGGAATGGAGGCGAGGGTGGAGGACTGGACCGAGACAATGGAAGCAGATGGGAGTGCAGAGGTGGTGGACTAGCGCCAGCAAGACCAGGTGGATAACTTGCAATTTCCTCTGCTCGATAACTATCATCGTCGCGGGGTGTTTACTTCGATCTGGGATGGACCTAGACGGGGTTTACTGGAGTACTGACTTGAAATCAATGTAAGTTCTCCCTCCCCTCCCCTTCTAACCGTCTCTCCGAGCAACATGTTAACGGGAGGACAAAAAAAGGTGGGAGAGAGGCTTCGGCAAAGTAAACAGTGTCTCCTTGATCGTTATAACCTTCAGAAACATAACTCAGGCAATCCTCCTAGCCAATCTTCCACAAACCATCCTCTCATTCCTATACTTAACCTACAACTCCCTCTTCACCTGCATGCTCTCAGGCCATGAATGGTCTCTCTTCAGTCACCACCACCGCACGCTCCGTGTCACGTCCCCGCGCCCGGGCCAGCGCTCCACATATTGGCTTCAGATACCTTACGCCTACGCCATCCCACTGATAACCCTGAGCGGCCTCCTCCACTGGCTGACATCGCAATCGATATTCCTTGCGAAAATCGAGATATCGGACCCGCTCGGGAAGGAAATTTCGGCAATCAAAAGTGCTGTGGGCTACTCCTGCATTGCCATCATTTTTGTGCTCTCGCTGGGGGTTCTTGCCCTTGTGACCGCCGCAGGAATGGGGTTTAGGCCGTTTGCGGCGGAGATAACCACTGTCGGAAGTTGCTCGGCGGCCATTTCGGCCGCGTGTCATGCGTGGGGGGAGGACTCGGAGGTGATTATAGGCAAGAAGGTACGCTGGGGGGATGTAGGGATCGTACCGAATATGGGGGTTAGACACTTTACGTTTTCGAGTGAGGACAATGTTGGAAAGCCGATTTTTAAAGAAGTTTATGCTGGAACCGGAAGGGAAGGGGAATGATTGCTCGTTTATTATTATGTTGAAAGTTTCTCTTTTTTTTACGTCTTAACATGGGAAAAATGGAGTTTAGAGCGTTGGAACTATATGTATTTAGCTTGAGGCATTTTAGGGATAGCGGGACTGTACACAAGATAGGCTGGGTCTCTATGAGGATTTTTATTGTACGATTACAGAAGAGGAAGCATGACACACGATTATGCAGGCATTCATGAAATATCACTCACTCGCGGTTGGGCATGTCCGGCTGAAGATTCCCCTCTGCAGTCTCTCCTAAACAATCCCCAGCGCTACAAAGAATCCAACTAATTAAAGTGCGATACTCGATACCGTACTTAACGCACCACCCCCGCTACCCAGAATAAGTGACTTATGTACTCCCAGCCACCAGATCCCACAACTCACAACCCCAAAGAGCACCTTGTTCAAATTTTGTTGTCCAATAACTAAAGGGTAACTTATGATCATGGTTAATTAAGCCAACTCCCACCCGGCATTCTCGCACGCTGCCAGTGGGCGGAAGTAAAAGATTGATAAGACTACCTTAGCTAGACTAACAAGTGGAACCTGGCTGTAGGAAGAGTAGTCTCATACCGGATGACGCCTTGACGAATCTTTAAAACATGAAAGCGAGTGATTCCTCATGACAGGCAGTAAACAACCCCAAACCCCCGAGGCCAAGCGGGCAAGCTTAATTAGGGAAATCTCCAATGAAGCACACGGGAATGAGGCTTCATACCACTGTTGAGTTTCATATTGTTAACCACCTAATTCACCTTTACATATGAGCCCAATTCATCATTCTATCATGCCCTTCACTTAGGTTTAACCCATCCTGAAGCGCAGTAGAATTAATATATGGATAGAGTCTAAAAAAGGGTTTACGAAGGATATCAGCATTCAAGCTATATGGGGCACGGGGGGGTTGCGTATTTTTCACATAGTTCTCTTTGGCACACTTCAGACTGCTCACTCTTTTCAAATTAGATTCCCTGTCCAACATTCTCGTATCCTTTGGACCTACTGGCGAGTAGAAATGCAATCAAGAGATCAGCACAGTAAATGAAACCCAAGCTGTTCAATGAGATAGATAAATACAAAGATAGGAATAAGTAGGCCGGATGATATAATCCTTAGAGTTCCAGAAGTGCTCTAATGTCTTTCAGCTACCAGGGATAACGGTCACTCCAGGTCATAGATTCTCACTCACTTCTCAATCAACCTCATAGCATTAGTTTGTGGGAGGGTTAGTCATGGTAAAGTAAAAACGTAAAGTATGCCTCCTACTTTAAGTGTTATTTTGGCGATCGGCAAGGAAGGAATTGATAAGTTCTTCGGCGGTTGTGAAAGATGGTGGGTATGTTTCCGAATGCTTGGGCGATCATAGATTACTTGTTCACTGTCTACAAACAAACCCTCAGCAACGTCGCGTAGAGTTTTTCGCCATTGAAAATACGATTGAATTATACCTCCCAGGTGTTCCCGCTCAATCCGCTTTGGAAGCAGTGATAAATGCCTCTTAGGAATCCTGGAAGAAGGAGGTAGGTATGCAGGCTGCATTCGGACGTGAACCTCTTCTGCTCCATGATTACGTATTTTGTGTATTCCTTTCTTTAGGTTTTCTTATGTATAATTTACTGGCATTGTGTATTGTGATTATTTTACAAACTTAATGCCCTCTCATCCAACCCCCAGATATTTTGTTTTAGCGTCACTATTTTCCAATAATCTTATTGCAGGCTCTTGTTATTACATTGACTTGAGTACTCAACCTATTAAGTAATTCATGCTTCCCGCGACCTTTTTCTCAGGAATTGAGCAATGGACTGGCATTCTGTTTGTTAATTGCCAGGAGTTGCAGGTGGGCTTGTGCCCAACTGGACTTGAATCGAAGGATTACTCTACTCCTTCACAGCCTGCATAAAGATGAATATAAAGCACTGTGGCAAACAACAAACTAGGGTCAATTCCTGTTTGGCGTCCACAATAGTCATGCTCAAATACTGGTGTAAAATTGAGTATGGTGCGGTTTGTGGAGCTCAAGTGGAGTACCATGTTATATCCCCGTTCGCATTAAAAGGTGGTATGGTATGTATTGTTAGTTATCAAAAATAACCGAACACCTCCTGGTAGCAGCGGGAAATACTTTCATCATATATCGGGCGCCATGGTAGAAGTTTTTCCCGCTGCTACCTGGAAGTGTTCGGTTATTTTTGATAACTGACAATACAGTACTGATCTGGGGCTCTTGGCAATTACCTGGACTTAGGCGACTTGGTTCACCAAGGTGGATGTTTTGATGGCGATGTTCAGGTTTGAGCAGATGGGTATGTCTATAAACCATTTTATATACAGGACGTTCTTATCATATCATTTTGCGTGCTTTGTTTTTCTACCGAGCTGCTTCAGTCATAGCTATGACTTTTGACTTTTTTCTTCCATGAACACAGCCGAGCACCATCACTATAATTGTGGAAGATTTTTTTTTTTGGTGGTATTATAGCATAAGACCTGTCCGCCCCGCAGTATATCTTGACAGGAGTTGATGAAATATTTGCGTAGTAGGTTTGTATGATACGAGTACCAAGGACATATTAAGAAAAGAGATGAGAAAAGGAACTAATTCCTTAAGAAGTCAGAACGGCGTAAGATCCTCCGGAAGGAAAGAAAAACTCCACCGTAACTCCAATAAACAATAACTCCTAAACCAAAAGCACTACCCTTACCATCCCATCCAAGCCCCCCACCCCCGTGAAGTGTGAGAGAGGAAAACACCGATCCGGACCCTACCAACCACTACTGCCGCCCAATCCCAATAACCTCCAGCACATTCCCAACAAACACGCTCCACAACGGCTCCCTCTCCCTCTCGTAATGATCCTTCAAAATCCCCATCACCTTCGCATGTCCGACAAACTCCGCAACGTCAAGAGCAGTATACCCATTCCCATCCCGGACATAGGCATCCGCGCCTCTATCCAACAACCATCTCACAACTTTCGTCCGCCCGCTCTTCGCCGCGTAATGCAGCGCCGTCAAGCCCTCCTTATCCTGCGCGTCCAGCCATGGCTTATTCTCGAGCACCAGCTTGACAACTTTTCTCCGGCGCAAGTACTCTTCCTTGGGCACGGGGACCATGGTGGCAGCCACATCAACGGGTGCTTCGACACCTTGTTCCGCGACTAGCCGAGTCAACGCTTCGACGGCGTTCTCCAAAGCGCAGTGCAACGGCGTCATCCACGCCGAGTTTTTGGTCCACGCTCCCGCACCCTTCGCTAGTAGGAGAGCGGTCATACCGTATGAGCCGCAGAGAGCAGACCAGTGCAGTGGCGTGCTACCCGCGTTATTTTTCACGTTTGGATCCGCGCCTGCGGTTAGTAGGATTTCGACGATCTCCTCGCTGTTCGCGGCGACGGCGAAGTGTAATGGTGTACGGCCTAGGGTTTGGCATCGCTCGTTGACGTCGAAACCACTGTTTATTAGGAGCTTCACGAGGGGGAAGTGTCCGCGCGAGCAGGCCCAGTTTAGTGCTGTTAGGTTGTCCTTTGGATCGAGGGCTAAGCGGTCAAGTAGGTGTTGGAAAAGGTATGCGGTTCGACGGTTTGTGAGGAGGAGGTGTGCTAGGTCTTTGTGAGTGAAGTCTTGGGCTATTTGAAGGAGGAGCTCGTTTGGGAGGTCCTGGAGTGACATTTTGATTTTGATTTTCTCTGGTCGGTCGGTCGGGGTGACTGGTTCGCGAGAGGGAGACAACGAGGTTGGAATAGAGTTGAGGGAGGGTATCTAGTGTGACATGGAGAATTTGAGGGGTGATGTGGGTATTTGAATGGAGTGCGGGGGCAACAGTCGTCATGTTACAGGAGCGTGATTGAGATAAAGGCTTTCCGTCCATTAGGGTTTAGAGGCGCAGCCGATGAGAAAGCATTTGATTTGAGTTTAGGTTGCTTGTGTAACACCCCATGAGCTTCCTAAGTATCATACGGTACAGTGCAGAAAGGTAGTCTATTCTCCTTCAGCCGTAGAAAGTGGAAATGGAGAAAAGTGTTATTACACGTCAGTTAGCTGGGAATCAATTGCACTCTCTGCTCATGTTGATCGATCCACCGGCATTTCGCGGATGCCTTTGGAGAAAAAACCATTTTATTCGAGTCATTTTGTCCCTGATAAGTGATTCGAGTAGGGAAGTCTCACCAAGACATCCGACACTGAGTGAGTGTTGGATTGAGACAAAGTGCCAGGGCTGTTGCCCAACAAGGATGGTTGCCAAGGAAGTTGTGCTGGGTGATCGTCGGTGACGAAACATCGGACACGGGGCGCACTGCATAGATATTACCATACTTGTAGGATGGGCTGGTACTCGAACTCTGCACTGAGTAATAAAGTCTGTGAAGGATGGACGATTGGCGATATTGTATGATGAGTTCTGTCCAGAAAGCCTGTACGGTATGTGCACAACATGTTCGTCATACTCAAATATGGCGAAATGGAACAAGTCAAAGTGTAAAACACCTGATTGTGCAAAGCGCGAATCATCCCGCCCGTTAGCAACCCATTTCCCAAAGAAAAAAAAAGAAAACGTGAAGAGCTTCCTATTCCAGAAGAACTGCACTGGCGGGAGAAGCCACACAAAGTGACTGGACTCAAAGCAAATATAAAGTTATACCGCAAACAGTATGTTAGAAGAAAAAAAAGGGTTGTCAAAAAAGAACAAAGGAAAAAATAGTTGTGCTCATTCCTTATTTTGGCGTAGAGGTGTGTCCAAGCCCAAATCTTTATAGACCTACTGTAGAGGCAGTACAAGCCGTAGGTATCTATAGGATATTGTGAGAGTTTGATAAGTGCTGCGGTATCATATGAGAAACAAGCGACTTTAAATACATGGTCACCACCCACTGTACGCCTCTCATCAGTACTATAGACCACGAATTTTGGTCATAATCTATTCCGTGGCGAATTACATGCCCGGAAATGCCTAAAATATTACTTAAATATTGTTGGAATTAACTTAGCTAGACTGCTCACCATATATCGTGAAATGTTCGGAACGTTGGTCAAACACACTGAACATTGGTCAAACACTCGGAACGTTGGTCAAACACTTGGAACGTTGGCCAAACATTAGCATCACCGATAGAGCCGCACCATCGATTGGAGTATGTCTCACGAAGATATTATGAGACGTTCCCTTTTCTCCTGGCGAGAATGGAACGGAAGAGTTTTCTTTAGCATGTGGTTTTATCATTAGTTCAGATGTCTTTATAAGTTCTGTTTATTTCCGTTTGTCTTTGGTCTTTGTCGCTCATCAGTCGCTCATCAGTCGTTCATCAGTCGTTCATCAGTTCATCCGTCGATTCCCCGTCTGTCGCTATCTATCTGTTATTTATTTCTGTTATCTTTTATTCTTCTGGTTCTTCGCTCTTGTTATTTTTAGTGGTATCCAATACACATCCTATCGGTTTACGTTACCTTTGAACCAATTCCGCTGTGTTTTAAACCTTGTTGTCTAAAAAATATTCGTAACTAACTTAGACTATCGTTATTAGTAGCCCAAATCCAAGTACAAAGTGTGGCTGGCTTGTCTAAAAACTCAGATACCGGTAAACCCTAGGAAGCAGTAAGCTCCTAGTTAAGTATCATAACACCAAACTTCTGGACCTGAGCTTCTATCAGGTCCAAGGTCAGGTGAACATTCTGCTATTTATCCAGAGATATTTTCATATGCCGGGAATGTGAGAACATATTTTGATTACACACTCGGGTTAAGAGCGAGCCTGAACGAACAAGACTTTACTAGATTGTCCATAAATAACCCCCAAATTCACATCTAGATAGCCGGTAGAGTTTGATGGATTACTACCTTATCCTCTTAAACAGTGACAATTATCATTACCGATCTCCAGATCACTCATCTTATGACATTGTAATATAGTTTTTCCTAATACTGTAGGCCCACGACCACTTGGGATGGTCAGCTTCCAGCATGGGCTGTCCCGTTCCATAAAGGAAGAATTTCGTCAGCGCCAGCAGGGTAATGTCCCAATTGCCAGGACCTGTCAGCAATTAAAAAAGAAATGCTGTGAAAGGGTTTCTTGATACGTTTCTTTTTTCCAAAATCAAAGTTTCTTGTAACACATGCGGGAATGCCTTTGCTTTGAAACCGAAAACGTGATTTTCACATTAGAGAGGAATTGTGACAATGAAATACTGTTGATCTTCATGAAGGAATGATGAAATTGAACTTTATTTCCACAGATAAACTAAAAAAAGACAGTTTTGTTAAAATCTTTTCATTTTTTGTCTCATCCACCTTTGCGCCAGCACAGAGTGTCCCAGACAAATGGACCTAATTTTTGGTGTCAGCAACTTGGGGCGTCCCAAGTGGTCGTGGACCTAGGGTACGGGAATCCTTATAGTGGCTTCTAACTTCAAACCTAACCATTGCTCAATATATACTATTTTACATCTATCTTTACCCGAGGAAGAGAATGAAAGTGTAGAGGGTACAAAGTACAAAAAAGGGATGACCTGTAATAGGGAAAACATGGTATCATATAATAAAAGAGAAAAAACAAGTAAATACAGACTCATAAAGCCTCACTCGACCATACAAACGAAGACTAGGAAAGATATTGCAGGTATAGGGCACGGTATAGAAGGTCCAAAGATGGATTTCAGGTAGTCACGGGGTGATGATCTCGGGGCTAAAACGTTTTGTAGGAATTTAAACGGGAAGGGAAGCCGGGGGTGAGTACAAGGTGAGTCGGAGGAGAGGTCCACAATATCAGGTAGGTCTATCTGGCTTTTGCAAAAGTAGCGCATAGAAGCATTGATGCCTGGGTGGCGTTAGATAGGGCTGAGGTTATCTCGTCGCTATATGGTCCCATAACAACTCCGAAATACCCTTATCTCTATACAGCGAAGCATAATACTTAGATGGGTGTCCGCCCCCCGACATCCATCCTGTTAGAATCGACATTTCCTCGTCCGAACAGTAGCCTCACCGCTCCCTCTAACCTCCCCTCAGTGGCATACGAGACTGGCGCCTCGCTGTACTTGTCCGGCTGGTCGTGGTTGACATTTTCCCGCGCAAGTAGCAGCTCCACTATTTCCTCGTGCCCATTCCTGGCGGCGTACGAAAAAGGTGTTCGGCGGAGGTTGCCTGGCTTGTCATGGTGGACATCTTCCCGCGTAAGCAGTAGCTTTGCAGCTTTCTCACGTCCGTTCTCGGCAGCATATGAGAGTAATGTCCGACCTTGCCGGTCATGATTATCAAGGTCGGCATCTTCCCGGGCAAGCAACTGCCTCACCACTTCCACATTCCCATTTTCATCAGCATACGACAATGGTTTCCGGCCCTCTCTATCCGGTCTACCGGGTTGACGTCTTTCCGACCGAGTAGTAGCTTCACTAATCCCTCATGCCCCTTCCCGGAGGCATACGAAAGGGCTGCACGACCTTGTTGGTCCGGATCGTCAAGGCCAGAAATTTCCCGTGAAAGTAGAAGCCACACTACTTCCTGATTCCCATTTTCCGCAACATATGAGAAAGGCTTTCGACCTTCTGCATCTGGCCTACCAGGATCGACATCCTTTATTTCAATAGCAGTTTTACCACTCCCTCATGAGCATTTCCGGCAGCGTATGGTAGCGGTGTTCTATCGTTTTTGCCTAGTCTATCAAGATAGACAAATTTCTTTCCCAAGAATCCCATCAAGACTTCTGGCGCTTCCCGCACTCAACCAACTTTGTTTCGAAGACTTATGATTTGACCAAGCAATAGCTCTACAACTCGCTCATGCCCATTTCCTGCAGCCCATGAGAGTGCCGTCTAGCTAGTTCCCGTGTCCCACATGTCGGGCCGATCTCACTCTGGCGCAACAGAAGCTTGACAACAGAGTGATGTCCAGACATAGCCGCCCAGATGAGCGGCGTAAAACCTACGCAATCCACTTCGTTGAAATCGTAACCTTCCATCTCTACGTATTGTTCGTTGATAAAATTAACCGAACAACAACGAACACTAATAATTTTTGCCGTAATGACAACCTCCTCGATAAATCCAACCACCCCAACATCAACCAAAAAAAATGAATTTAAATAATTTAAATCTATATCAGTGATTAGTACTTAGTATACCATCCATTAGCTTTAATAACTGCCTCTATCTATCTACCATAAATCCTGTTAGAGTATCAAAGACTTTTGGATCGAGAAGCTTCCAACAATAAGTAATGGCCTCCTCAATTGCTTTTTTGGCCACATCCTCAGAACCAATTATGATACCTTATTAGCCCCCTCTTCTTCCCATTATCTACCTGCACACCAAACCTGAATATCATCTCCCAACCAGCACGACACGCTTTTGTAAGAACTCAGCCATGCCCCCCCCTTAACCTCCATGCAATGCATAAAATCATCTCACAGTACAGTACCTCCCCCCATTACTAAACATACTTATATAAAACAACTTTTTTGGTTTTTTTTCCGATGAAGTATGGGTTAATCCCAGTAATAATCGGGGTTTTTTTTTACATGTCTGGTAAGCAGGGTATTCTGCTATTTTTGTGCTTTGTTGCAGTTGAGTGATACCATATGATCTTCAGGTTTGTTAACACCCTGCTAAAAAATGGGGTATTTAGTACTTAACTTATCCACGAGGATAGTATCAAGAGTTTTCTTGCTGTGGCATTTGTCCCAGCATCATGTACTCGGGGGTGCTTTAAGTGGGGCAACACCCAGATATGGTAACTGATCCAAGATGTAACTGACAGGGATATATGCAGAGCTAGGACTGAAGTAGACACTTATCCGCATTTAGTAAGCAGGTTTTTGTATGATGGAAAAAAGTCTGGTGACACCCAGAACATTGCAATTAGAAAATACATCATTTGAATATTTAAAATACAATACAATGAAAATGTTGGAATATGCTGCTCGGCATGCTCGAGCATGATGGTTTGCTCTTGGGGTTCGTGATCGTTCGTTTGTTCGCCGGGAGCGCACTTTGGCTTTGGGCACACTTTGGCTTTGGGCGCACGCGGCAGTTTAGCTTTTCGGGAAAGCATTAAGGCACCGGGAATGCACCGGGAATGCATCAGGAATGTGTGCGAGTTTGTGCGAGTGGAATGGCCGTAAGGGCGAGCGGGAAAGGTGGACGTACGGAGGCAATAGAGAGCCGGAGTTTGTCTTTCCTTTGTGTTTCCTTCTGTGTTAGCTTTTGTGTTTGCGAAAGGAAGGGGGACACACCTGAGAGAGAAAGTGTTCAGGAAGAACTGGAGGACATTGTTGTTTTCCTATATCTATCCTGTCATTACCGTTAGTTTAGTTTGAGTGAGTTGTCGTTGAGTTGAAGAAGAGTTTTCCCCCCCCTTTTCTTGTGATCGCTTATAGTGTGAATCTTGGCATTTTTCGTTTTGGATCGTTGTCGCTATTCGACCGTTGCCGTGTAAAAGGTTATGAGCCCGGCTTGACGCAAAATTCTGCTGCTCTGATCGACGATACCTGAGGGACCTTTGACGATTATCATTTCGGTTGACGTTGACGATACCTTGCGAAATACGAACCGTTGTCGACCACCGATTCACGTTACACAGAACCCCTCTCGGTTACTCGGTCGCTCGCTCACGATGTCCAAAACCACTGGTCAAGAAGTTAACATTCTTGCTTCTCTTGGAATTAAGCCTCTCTCCAAAGCTGCCAACTATTGAGAATGGAGGCTAACTGTGATAGATATCCTTGCTGAGAAGGGATATTGGCTGATTATTTCTGGTAAGACTGAATGCCCAGATAATAACACCATTCCAGTAACTGAAGCAGCTACACTTTGGGAGGAGAAAGCAAATAAGGCGCCGGAGAATGCTGGGCAGGCTCTTGGACAGTGCACATCGCAAGTTGTATGCAGAGGTGCAGGATCCAAAGGAGTTATGGGAGAAGTTGGAAAAGAGGTATGCCAGAAAGGATCAGGCTAGGATCTGGTTCCTGCGAGAGGAGTTGTCTAAGGTAGAGTATCAGGATGATAACCTTATTGACTATATTTCCAGTCTCGAGAAGCTGTTCCACCAGTTAGCTGCTGCTGGTGAAGTTCAAGCCGAGAAGGATAAAAAATACCTCCTACTATCCAAACTACCATTGCCCTACCATCCCTTCTGGACCTCAGTTTGGAATAACTCTTACTATGATGGAATGGCATATGATGAGATATGCGACCGTCTGATACTCAAGCACCAGCAGTTGACAAAGGCAGAAGCTGCCGAGACTGGAGCGACAAATGCTTTCTATACTGATCGAGGAGGAAAGGAGAAGAGTTGGAAAAGAGATCGGAGGCAGGGAGGTCAGGAATAAAGTGTTGGGAAAGACAGTTGTTTCTATTGTAAAGAGAAGGGTCACTAGGCAAATAAATATCCAAAGAAGCAGGTTGCGGTGAAGTCTCAGAGAAGAACCTTTGGTGGTAGGAAGCAGGGTCAGAACAATCAGAATAGTGAGAACCGTGACACTCAGGGCCAGGGTGCAAACACAGCATCGGTAAAGGGATCACCTCAGGCATGGACTGCGATGGATGAAAAGTCAGCAAACATTTCACAGTCTAAGTGGGTTTTAGATTCTGGTGCCACTCACCATATGTCCTCCGATCGTGCTCAGTTCCAAAATCTTACCCCCGTTCATACCCAAATCCATATCGCAAATGGAAGTGCAATGACTGCCGAAGGTGAGGGTGATGTTTTTTTGACTCTAGCAATGGATGTTGAGGGAGTCAAAAATGAGGTTGTGTTGAAAAGAGTATTATTTGTTCCGGAGATGGGTAGTAGTGGGCTTGTGTCAGTCCGCTGTATCCAAGCTGCTGGAGGAATAGTTTGCTTTGGTGTACCTACTGCCGATACTGTGAGTATCACACATGGGAAGAAACTCTTCGGCATTGCAAGACTTGAGCAAAATGCCTATGTTCTCCAGACCCACTCAGACTCAGAAAATGTCGAAGCAAATCCGGCAATAGCAGTGACCAAGCATGGGTCATTGTTGGATTGGCATCACCGCCTAGGGCATATCAGCTTTGATAAAGTCAAACAGCTTGCAGAGACCCACACAGAGATTGTGATTGATGGCAACCGATCGAACCCTACCTGTGCCAGTTGCATCACTGCAAAGCAAATACACAACCCAAACTCCTCCCCTGCTACTCGAGCTACCACTGCACCACTTGACCTAGTTCATACCGATCTTGCTGGACTTATGAAAATGCCCTCCCTGGTAGGGACTCGCTATTTTCTCCTATTTATTGATGACTGTACAAGATACACAGTTGTCTACACAATCTGGCAGAAATCAGAAACCTTCTCCAAGTTCCAGGAATATAAAGCCTTGGTAGAAAACTATCACAACCGGAAAATCAAGGCTCTGAGAAGTGATAATGGTGGAGAATACACTGGTCAGGTTTTCTCCAAGTTTCTTCATGATTGTGGCATCTCACATGAAAAGACTGCCCCATACTCACCAGAACAAAATAGAGTTAGTGAAAGAGCAAACCGGACATTGATTGGGCGTGCCAAGGCAATGATTGCAGACAATCAGTTGCCTGATGAACTCTGGGCTGAAGCAATCCACACCGCTGTTTACCTCAAGAACCGAAGCCCTACTACAGCCATTTCAAAAGATACTACACCCTATGAACTGTGGACAAGTCACCATCCTAACCTCTCTCACCTTATTCTTTTTGGCACTCAGGCCTTCCATCATATCCCAAAAGCTAAGTGGAGTAAGTGGGAGAATAGTGGTGAGAAGTTCCAAGTAGTTGGCTATGAAGGAACAAACCAATATAGGGTAATGATTGGAAGGAAGGTTTTAGTGGTTAGGGATATTAGAGTGGTAAAGGACTTAAAAGAGGAAGAGAAGACAGAGGACAAGGGAGAAGTTTTGGAGATTGGTTCTGATCAGGAAAGTGTTGAAGATACTCGAGATACTGCTACACAACCAACTATCGCTCTACCTCCTACTGCTCTACCACCTATTGCTCAACCACCTATTGTCTCTCTAGCGCAACCACCACCTCACATACCAGAAGGGATCAATACTCTGCTTGCATTATCCAGACCCCATCGAGCAAATGCAGGAAAATTTACTTCCACCTGCTTTCAACATGAAGCATTCCTTGCTACCATATCCTTGGATACCGATGAGCCTAGCTCATATTCAGAAGCAGTTAACTCGGCAATGGCAACAGAATAGATCATGGCAATTGATGAGGAGCTAAAATCAATTATCATTAACCATACTTGGGACATAGTGGATCTACCAAGAGGGAGAGCACTGGTGAAATGTAGGTGGGTATTTAGAGTCAAGCGGGGAGCTGGAGGTGAAATCATAAGATACAAGGCTCGTTTAGTTGCCAAAGGATTTACACAGTGCTATGGCATCGATTACCTAGAGACCTTTGCCCCGGTTGTCAAGCTTACATCCCTCCGCATCATTCTCTGTTTAGCTGCAGCCCGAAACTACGAAATAGATCAGACCGATATTATAGCAGCATACCTACTCGGCAACCTGGAAGAAGAAATATACATGGAAATTCCAGAGGGTTTAGCTGTGGAAAGTGATAGTACTTGTTCGAGGAGAAAGAAAGTATGTAAGCTCTTGAAAGGCTTGTATGGACTGAAGCAATCAGGGAGAATTTGGAATCAAGAGTGGGACCGACACTTGGTGGGAAAATGTGGTTTCAGGAGAAGTGTGGAAGATCATGCTGTATATTTGAAGAACTCGGAAGATGGAAAACACAGTTGCTGGGTACTCATTTGGGTAGATGATGTTCTTTGGATTGGACCCCGGTTTATGGTGGATGAAGCAAAAGCGTTGCTGGCAGAACAGTTCCCAATCACAGACCTAGGAAAAGCACACTTCTTCCTTGGAATTGAGATTACTTGAGAGCCTGGGTAAGTTATGCTAAATCAAGCTGCTTATATTCGGAAAATCCTTGAATGATTCAATCTAGCTAATGCATTCACCCTCTCAACGTGTTGGAATATGCTGCTCGGCATGCTCGAGCATGATGGTTTGCTCTTGGGGTTCGTGATCATTCGTTTGTTCGCCGGGAGCACACTTTGGCTTCGGGCGCAAGCGGCAGTTTAGCTTTCCGGGAAAGCATTAAGGCACCGGGAATGCACCGGGAATGCACCAGGAATGTGTGCGAGTTTGTGCGAGTGGAATGGCCGTAAGGGCGAGTGGGAAAGGTGGACGTACGGAGGCAATAGAGAGCCGGAGTTTGTCTTTCCTTTGTGTTTCCTTTTGTGTTAGCTTTTGTGTTTGCGAAAGGAAGGGGGACACACCTGAGAGAGAAAGTGTTCAGGAAGGACTGGAGGACATTGTTGTTTTCCTATATCTATCCTGTCATTACCGTTAGTTTAGTTTGAGTAAGTTGTCGTTGAGTTGAAGAAGAGTTTTCCCCCCCCCCTTTTCTTGTGATCGCTTATAGTGTAAATCTTGGCATTTTTTGTTTTGGATCGTTATCCCTATTCGACCGTTGCCGTGTAAAATCAACCCCACTAAATCCTGGAACTAAGCTTGAAGCGAATGTTGAACATGACTTGGAGGCAGATGAACAGGAATACTGGAGTATGATCGGAAGCTTGATGTATCTCATGCTATGCACAAGACCCGATATTGCCTATGCAGTTGGAGCCCTAAGTCAATTCAACAGTGTGCCGAAAACCAGTCATATGCTTGCTGCAAAACACCTACTCTGATGGTTAAAAAGACTGCTAGTCTTGGATTAAGGCTCGGACCATTCTATGGTACCCCAGACAGCATACAACCAGTACTCTATAGCGATGCTGATTGGGCCGGTGACCTGGACACTCGGAAAAGTACTGGTGGCTATGTGTGTATGATCGAGGATAAGGAGGAATCTATAAAGTCATCAGTATCATGGTCAAGCAAGAGGCAACAAACCGTCACACTATCATCCACCGAAGCTGAATACATGGCTCTTACGCAAGCTGCAAAAGAAGCCATTTGGGTTTCCCAGTTTATTGCAGAGTTGCAAAATACCGACCCTGCCGAAGATCCAGTTGAAACCCTATCCCAAGACTCTACCCTGCCAGCACCCGTTACCAAAATCTATGTTGACAATCAGAGTGCGATCGCTCTTGCTCACAATCCTGAATTTCATGCCCGGACAAAGCATATAGCAATCCAAGAACACTATGTCAGAGAAAAGATATCAACCAGTGAAGTCTCCTTGGAGTACCTTCACACTGGTGATATGATTGCCGATTGTCTGACGAAAGGCCTGAGCCGGGAGAAGGTAGAAAGGTTCCATGCTGAGATGGGAGTGCGCTGAGTGTGAGTGGGAGCATGAGTGCAAGTGTGAGTATCAGTAAAAGCTGAGTGGGAGTCAAGTTAGGAAGTCACAGTAACGGGAGAAAGAAGAGTGGTGAAAGTTTTTGTTTTATATTTTTATATTTTTATTTTCTTATTATTAATTTTCTTTTTTTGCAGACGAGCATGGCTCGCAGAGTGGGAGTGTTGGAATATGCTGCTCGGCATGCTCGAGCATGATGGTTTGCTCTCAGGGTTCGTGATCGTTTGTTTGTTCGCTGGGAGCGCACTTTGGCTTTGGGCGCACACGGCAGTTTAGCTTTTCGGGAAAGCATTAAGGCACTGGGAATGCACCGGGAATGCATCAGGAATGTGTGCGAGTTTGTGCGAGTGGAATGGCCGTAAGGGTGAGTGGGAAAGGTGGACGTACGGAGGCAATAGAGAGCCGGAGTTTGTCTTTCCTTTGTGTTTCCTTCTGTGTTAGCTTTTGTGTTTGCGAAAGGAAGGGGGATATACCTGAGAGAGAAAGTGTTCAGGAAGGACTGGAGGACATTGTTGTTTTCCTATATCTATCCTGTCATTACCGTTAGTTTAGTTTGAGTGAGTTGTCGTTGAGTTGAAGAAGAGTTTTCCCCCCCTTTTTCTTGTGATCACTTATAGTGTGAATCTTGGCATTTTTCGTTTTGGATCGTTGTCGCTATTCGACCGTTGCCGTGTAAAAGAAAACAGGAGTAGAGTAATGAAAGTTAGAAATGACTACTTGCATAGCCTAGTTAAGGTAGGACATGCATGTAAGATACTATAGTAGTATTCATAGAAAGT
Source organism: Choiromyces venosus 120613-1 (assembly GCA_003788595.2). Lineage (NCBI taxonomy): Eukaryota > Fungi > Ascomycota > Pezizomycetes > Pezizales > Tuberaceae > Choiromyces > Choiromyces venosus. Next base: position 56,283 of record ML120526.1, on the reverse strand, counting down.
GTCTGGCCTAAATCGGCACTTATAAGAACTATCTAATAGGGTGTTGACTCACCCCCAGCAGCAATTACAGCATGCAATTGATCAGGCATGCTGTGGATAAGCCCAACAAGTCTATCAGCACCAATTTGCCCCCAAATAGTCTTTAAACACAGCTGTAAAGTAGTAATATCTCCAATTTGCCCCCATGTTTCCCCCAACTCAGTCTCCAAATCCATCCAAATTGCTTCAATTAAATTCAGATCAGGTAACTGAGCTGGCCATTGAATAGCATCTAGTTCATTCTTCTGTCTATATAGCCTCACATACTTCTGATGCTCTAGGGCCCCATCCTCTATTACTTGTGCCCATCCATATTCCTTACAATATTGGTGCCATAGGGGTGCCAAATATGGCTCCATTACTGCTTCTACATATATAGCAGAATCCATCTTAGCTTTCCTGGGTATGAAAACCAATTCTGACTTTGTAGTACTGCAAAAACCACTCCAGGCCATCATAGATTCTCTTCCTTGCTCAAAGGTTTGATCAATACAATCACTATGAAATTTTTCTTCTGGCTGTCAAATCACCCATAACCAATGCCCAAAACTGGCCATGGAAAATGTTGATTCATCAGTCCAAATAACTTGACTCCATTCCTCATAGGTTCAGCTTAGTCTTTCTTAACACCATTCAACATATTTTAGCTTATTGGCAGGTTGAATACTAAACTTCCAGTGAGGTACATGCTTATAATATTCAAGCTTCTCCATCACAGCCTTCACTGTCCTTGCTGAACATGCATAGCACATTTCAAGAACAATTGCCTCCCAGGAGAGTTGTCGGGTGAAGGAATCTTGTGTAATAAAAGCTACAAGGAAAGTGATTTCAGCCTCATTGAATATTGGTGGTCAGCCAGTATGTATTCTGTTTGATGGAGTTCCATTTTCTTTTGCTCACTTGTAAATCTATTAGAACATAATTAGCTTCTAGCAAATACTTCAACTGAAGGCCCCATGGCTGAATTGAAGCCAGACAGTTTGTCTAGAAATTGCTATCTTTGATAGCTGACTTCGTCTTGGCCATTGGAAATGTGTAAAAAAAAAAAAAGAAAAAAGAGACAGAGAGATCATTCTTACCTTCTGACATGTTCAATGGTCAATTCCTAGCTCCTTTCCAATCTCTCCTCAAAACCATTGAACATTGTCACATAATGTAATGGCTCAGATACAGTCATTGCGAGTGGTCTCAGAATGCCACTTGCCTCTTAGTTGCCATTTCTGAGTTCCTTTAACTTTCATTGTTCCATTTTGTGAAAATTGGGAATTTTTGACAGTTTGTGGAATGTTTGTGGTTTGCAGTTTGTTTCCTACCGGGAATGTTTTCTCTTTGGTAATTCCTCTCCTGTTAGTGTTGCCCCCACATCTGTGTCACCACACCAGACTTACAAGTACCCAGCAAGAAGTACCTGAACATTAAGGGTAGGACAGGGAGATAGGAGCCAGGTTTAGGCAGGGGTTGAGCAGGGGTTGAGCAGGGGAGATACAGGGGGGTTTTATTGTAGATTCTAACAGCAAACATGCTTTTATAAAGGAAAAAAATATAGATAGATATATTAGAGATAACTCAAAGGGAAGCAAAGATAAAGATAAAGATACAAATAAAAAAAAATAAAAAAAAAAAAAAAACCCCTGAATCACCAGTGTGTATGTCCTCCCTGTACCTGAATAATGGCCTCAATTTGTTGTGGCATAGAATCCACAAAACCAAGCAGATCTGCCTCTAATATCATATCCCACTCATTCTGAATTGCAGTGGCCATTTCATCTTTTCCATTAGGTTGAGGAGAACATTGGTTTAGCCTGTCCTTGAGGATATACCAAACATTTTCTATGGAGTTGAGGTCGGGGGATGATGGAGGCCATTGCATAGTTAGCATTTCATAGGATTACCAGATAGCTTGGGTATAGTGAGCACAATGTGCAAAAGCCCCATCCTCCATGACCCAAAGGGAATGCCCATGCCTTTGGCTTTCCCCATACCACCAGGGCCAGAGGACAGGAGTTAGGATATAGGTACAATAACTGAGAGCAGTTATTGTACCCCAATTGTTCCTATCCCAAAGGACCAATGGTGCCTTCCGTCCTCCAAAAATCCCACCCTATATCATAATGGTGTTTTTTTTTGGAAAACTTAGGGACAAGGCAACCATCCTGATACTCCTCCCCTGGGCGCCGGGTTACCTAGGTTCTTCCACAGGTACCAGACAGCCAGATGTAACATTCATCTGTCCAGATAACCTGGCGCCAATCCTCCAAGGTCCAGTGCTGATATACTTGAGCAAACTCAAGCCAGAGTCTCCTCTTCCAATCATCAAGAAGTGGTTTTTTCTGGGCAACCCACCATGTATATTCTTCCTGCCTAAAGGCCTTCACCAATGTTGGGTCACAGGCCTGAAAACCACAGAGTGCTGCAATATCAGTGAGAGGCATCCATTGATATGCAGCACTCATTGTCACCATTGCAACCAACCTCTGGCAAGTTAGAGTATCAATAGAGAAAGGACATCCTTTTCTCTTCTTTAGGGTTGTAGGAGCATTATAGATATTATGGACAGTTCCTAGACTCAGGTTCTGATCCTCTGCGATTTGATGAAGTGTCCAACCAGCCAAAAAGCGTAGGGCCTGGACATAGTACCTTTTTTTATAAGATGTACCTTCTTTGTGGACGACTGGTATAGTGATCTATAAGCTGGTAAGTACTAGTTACATTCCTCTCTGGACCATCTTTACTTACCTTTTAGAACCCTTATTTCAGCTTTTTACAAGGTTTGATTGGATTCTGGCAATGCGAAAACAGAGTAGAATACAGAATATCACCCCTTTTCTTCCATTCTATATACTAATTATACTACCTACAGTGGCTTACAGGGATTTTTTTTATATACTTGGCGGTGGCGTCCTAGTGCAACCATACTCACCCCTGTGTTCAGGTACTTCTTGCTGAGTATTATACTTGTACCCTTGTACCCGAGTACATTGCCGGGTCACAAGGAAGAAAGAAAACACGCATATCCTAACTTATTACAATACAGTACCTGTATTCCCGATATTCGCATGCATAATACCATGTCATGAACGGTGGCTAACTATTTACTAATTACAACCTATAAAACAGCACTTCTTCCTTCCAACCCATTTTTTTTTCTTTTTTCTTTTTGAAAAGTTAAGTTAAAGCTTAATCAAGCTTTTGCAAACTGTGCGTTGGGGATTGTGATTTTCTGCTTTGGTGGACTGGACTAGCGGCGGAAATGTCAATTCTGGTGTTGTAAAGATTGGTTGTGCTCGGATATTTGTGCCTGGTGTTGAAGGTACCCCGGTGAAGTATGTATTAAAGGGGGGATTTTTCCTTTTCCTTTTCCTTTTCCTTTTCCACTTTTTTTTTTTTTTTTTTTTTTTGGGGGGGGGGTGAAGGAACTTTATCGCTGTAATGGTAGATTCCCATATCAGGTAGCACAGTAGAGGCCGAAGATTCCGGGCGGGGGAGGTCAAAATTGTATTTCCATGGTAATCGACCCGCCATGAACCGGATTGTGTACTGTACAATACAGTACTTTGCTCTCACGTACGGGGGACAGGATAAATACCGAAGCTCCGACTTTGGACAATTATATTTCCACCGCTCGCTGGGATTACTAAAAGTTTTTCTTCCTCTTCATTAATGAAAGAAGAACTTAGGGTTAGGGATATATTTGATTGTTTTTCTTTTTCTTTTTTTTCTTTTTTTGGTAACATATAATGTAACTTTCAAGTACTTGACAAGTTATTAAATTTAATATAAACGAATTAATGATAATGAATGAATGAACTAGTATCGCGGTATGGTGGTAAGAAGGTTTATTAAAAGAGACAGTTGATGTCTAACTTACTTGTATAGTACACGATGAGTATCGAGAGACGAATCAGGGGGAGAAGATGGACGGGCTGTCATACGATATCAGTAAACATATAAATGAGCTTCATTAGGTTGATATTGAGGTTCAATTGAGAGCCATTTCACCGCGATGGCGCATGTAGTACACCATTTTCGACAAAACTCAAGACTAAGATTTGGATGTGCAAGGATGAGGATCAAGAAAAAAAGATGAGAAGATGCACCAAGTCTAACCAGAACGCCAATCGAAAAGAAAAAGAAAAGAAGATGGAAAGATTTAGAGATGTAAAGGAACAGAAAATAAAGAATTAAGAGTAGAAAATGTCAGGCATCAAACTCTATTTACATCTGAACCGATAGAGACCATGTTAACACAAATCCCATACCTCGGGAATCAGTAATGGAATGAGAATATGATTCGTTGCAAAGAGAGAAAGATGTAGATGAGAAACGCCAAAATTTCAAAAGAAAGAGGAGATTATGAAATACCGATCCAACGCAACCGGGAGAATTGATTGAAGGTTGTGAGGATGGGTGTCAGGTTCCCGCAACGGTTGAAAACCTCGGCGGCCACTCGGGGGCGGGTGAAGATGAGCATATTTGTTCAGCTGAGAAGCGGTGGCGGTCCAGAAAGGAAGAGTCATTCATCGTAGTCCGATATCCGTTTACGCTTCTTAGAGTTAGTTGATAAATGTACATTTGGTCCCTCAAGGCCTGTGATGTCGGGACCAAGATCACTACCTCCACACAGCATCCCCGCAGCATTCCCCTGCCCATGCCCAGCAGACTGAGGGGCTACTACTTGGCCTCCATCATGAGCAGGGTCGAAGCTGCGACTGATCCTTTCCTGCAGCATCTTCACAATTTGATTGTGTCTTCCGGAAAGCGCCCAGGAGAGGGGTGTTTTTTTCAATTTATCAGGTGTGTCGGGGCGGACATCTTCACGTGCCAAAAATATTTTTACCATACCGTCATGGCCGTTCCGAGCCGCCCAACAGAGCGGCGTTAGGCTATCTTCAGTGTCTGGCGTGTTGGGATTGACGTCCTCTAGTGCCAAGAGCGTTTTTACTACCGCCTCATGGCCGTTCCGAGCCGCCCAACAGAGCGGTGTTCGGCCCCATGTGGTGTCTGGCGTGATGGGATTGACGCCCTCTCGTGCCAAAAGTGTTTTTACTACCGCCTCATGACCGTTCCGAGCCGCCCAACAGAGCGGTGTTTGGCCATATTCGGTGTCTGGCGTGTTGGGATTGACATCCTCTCGCGTCAGCAGCAACTTTACTACATCTTCATGCCCTCTTCCAGCTGCCCATATGAGTGCCGTACCGCCTGTGCTATCAATTGCATTGAGATCCCATTCCTTCACCCCCAATACAGCAACAACTATCTCAAGGATTCCAAAAGATACTGCTCCATGGAGCCCCGTAAATCCCGTAACCCGGCCCACCGAGTCATAGGATATGTTCCACCTACGTATTTCTTGACCATAACGCCATAGTACAAGCTGAGCAGAGATGTGACCCTCAAATCCATCCAACAGTCTTAGTGCAAGTCTTTTTACATTCTCCGTCGTCTCATTTCCCGCGTGCTTTGCCCACTGACAGGAAGCATATTCTAGAAGCGGAATAGTTGGCGCGTCTAAGCAGAGCGTTGGCGAAAGGTTACGGATACATTGAGAATTGAGGTATGTCAAGCAAACCTCGGCAATTGAAGAGTGGGGGCTAGCGAAGAGGGTCGGATCTCCTGAGAGATACTCTTGAAGAGTAAAATGTATCAGTCTGACGGTAGAAGAAGATGCCTCGACGGTGACAAGACCCAGAGAAGCTCCTAGGAGTGTCCGCAATGTTGGAACATTTTCGAGATCGAAATCGGTAGATCCGACCTCCACTCCCATGGCACGACACAGCTCCTCGGCCTGTAATGGTCGCTCCGAATGCGTCACCCACATCAGCACCTTCATTCCGAGTATTGATTCCGCCCCCTTCTGCGCTTTCACTCGATTTAGAGTGGCCGTGTATGCGTCGCTCAATCCGTTCCCTTGTGTCATCTCTTCAAGCTTCTTTCTTCTCTGGCGAACTGTGATCTCTCCTAAAATCGCGTCGATGTTAAGTGAAACGAGGAGGAATCTACAAATATGTTTTAGTCAGCATATCACCATTAATGGATTCGAAAAGTAAGATGTTCCTACGCACATGTCTGATAACCTTTCAGGTATAATTCTCATTATATCTGCCCGTAAATCATCATTCATCGCATCTGGCTTGGTGTCGCTACCTAGTCTCATCTCCAAATAACTCCTAATGTCATCCGCATTTGGACTGATGGGTATCCCGGCAGCTCTGGGGAAACATCTCCGGATGTCGTCTCCGACGTGTGGTCTTCCAGTGAGGAATATTCTCGTCGTGGGTGACTCCCGAGCGATATCTCTCAACGACTTAAGTAGTACCGGCAGGTCCCTTAGCAAGCACTCGTCAAGGGCATCTATACAGATAAAGGTTTGCGGTAGCAATGCGATTGTGGACTTCAGCATTCCCACCAGATCTGGAAGTAGCAGACCGCGACCACCAACTTCGGTTTTCCCTTTCCGATACGCCTCCCGTATATGCTCCGGAATTCCCGCTTTTCCCAGCAGCTGCTTCAGAATTGCTCCCATAATGTTCGTGATTGTCTGATCTTGTTGAGCAAGAAAGTCGCAGTACAAACACGCGACGGCAATATCGTCTGTCCTTGCCTGATCGCAGAGCCTGTCGATCACTAGGGAGCTATTTTTTTCCCCTGTCGTTAGTGGCAGTCACTTCTTTAAAGGGCTCACTCTCCACATACCTCAGATGAGTTTTCCCTACCCCGGGATTCCCGAAACAAAACAAGACAGCTTCATCTGTTCCCCCATCGCTTCTTCGAGTCCTCCAATCCCGAAACTCCTTCATTTCCAAAAGCCAATCCCCAACACCATCAAATCGTTCAGTGCGCACGCCTTGATGTCGGTGTTGTGGCTCCAGTGGGGAGATCCATCGCATGATCTGCGCATCCTCATCCGACAATGTGAATGTTTGGTTGAACGTATTGTTGAAACTCCCTGTTGTGTTGTTGCAGTTGACGTTGTTGTCCCCCATAGTGACCGATCGTGTATAAGTAGCCTCTGCCATGATTTTATGTCTGGAATATTGGCTGAAATGTAGATAATATGGTACCGCGATTTGAAGGGAAAAGGAGAGGGTTTATGAACGTTCTGCTTGTATCTGTATGTGCCCAGCTGAAGAAGAGGGGGTGATGAGGCTGAGGCGTGTTGTGAGACAGTCACTGTCCAATCATTTCCACGCCAAGGAAATACCAACGCATCGGATGTTTTGAGAAATCAGAGGACTCTACAGTATGTACAGTACTATCACCTCCAATACGGTACATGAACCATAGTTGAAACCGATCCCTTTCAGATATAATTATATCATTCCAACCATAGAGTAAACTTGGGAATGCTCTCTCATCCACATTCAGTCCCGACATCTGTTCCATCCATAGTAACTTCCACCTGACTGCTAATATCTACCTTGCCAGGCCCCTGATATCAAATTTCCGGTTCATCCACTACTTAACTTATCCCCCATCCCCCAAATTTCCAATCAAACCACCAAAGCTTGCAGCTTGAGAACCAAGTCCTCAAGGAAATCCACTCCCAAAAAATCTTACAAAAATTCCATACACGTTGAGGGTTGGTGAGGGTTGGTAATCGGAGAAATATCCAATATAAAATAAGTAAAAGAGGATTTGCAGTGGTCTTCAAGTATGGTATATCTCCTAGGTAATCCCAAGCTACCTAGCAATGCCCCAAACTCAGCTTCACCAAACTATGCATTAACATAATACGTTGGGTGAGCAACTGCAAAGCTGATTCCCACCTCTCTTCCAGGATTTTCTTTATTTGGAGATTAGAGGGTATCATGTGCTATCACTCAGGTTTCGAACTCCGGACTACAGTTTTAACTCCAGGATGGGACTATTGTCGATAGACATTGAATACTTGGTTGAAGAGATAATCTGCTACTCTTACCACGTGAATAGTGGAGGAGGAGGGGTGACCTAAGTTGATGGAAGAAGGTAGGGATGATGTATCTCTGGATAGTAGTTAGACATACAGTCGCATTCAAACAGTACTTATAATACAAGTATGGTGCCTATACCCGGAAACACTGAGACCTCTATATATCCTGGGATGAACTACTCCTGGGTGTGTTAAAAGGATAATTCTTGACTAAGCACTTGAACATATGGGGGGTAAATCTGCATTTGTTTACTTCTGGGATTTGGATATGCGGGGAGCTTGGACCATAATTTATCCTATAAGTGAGGTTTATGTGGTTGGCTCTGTGTAGAATGCGCCTTTGCACCAGTTTATTTTACTTATTAAGATCTGATTTTTTTTATTCTTGTACAGGTTGTATTACGAAAAGATGGTGTGAATAGGCTATAGATTTGTTTCAGTAACGTATAGCAGAGTTGTACCCAGTGGCTCAGTTTCCTTCCATCCTTTTTGGGGGGGTTCTACAACATCAAGTACCAAGGGATAAAACGAACCCTTATTAAAGTTTCACTTCACAGTGCCTCGCGTAGTGCATACGACCGGATGGAAACTGGACGATGCAGACATATCACAAAATTGACAATAAACAAGTCTGAGCCCACTACCCTTATTTCCAAAACAATAAGAAATATTTCATTCATTAAGAAGCTGACTTTACTCATATTTGGTGGGTGCTGGAAGGTAATCTACTAGTAGCGAGTGCGTGGTTGTGCAGGAATTTATTGATTGATTTGATTAATTGGACGGTGGGGGTAGGGCTTTGGTTTAGAAGTGAATGAGTGAGTGCCCTACTCGAACTGTCTGTTGGGTGTCGAGTATGCGATTGGAGATCCGACATTGCGGGGACACTGAATGTAGACCAATTATGGGGACAAATTGGATTAGTGCGGATATGTTATTAACTTGGACTACGAGTAATTTGAAATTCTGCTACCAATCACTGCTCACCTACCTACCTACCTCCCTGCCAGCGGGAGTACGGTAAAGCAATTCGGAATGGGCAGTGGTAAAGTAATTTATCGCACCGTTTCTTGTAAGCATGAAATTTATCGTACTCTGATGCTTTGGCAAGCAAAAGTGGGAACCAAACGGGAACACCGCAAAGTAAGCAGAACAAAAAAAAAAGCAAAAAGGTTGGGGAAGGGAAGGGAAGAAAGCAGAACCCCCCGAGTAAGCCTTTCAAATAGCATGCGCTTGGCGGTCAACCCTTCCGGATACCATCAACCAAGGAATTTACCATCCTATTCTCTGGGACTTGAAGCTATGATGACGGTTTCCTTCGCAACAGCGAACTACCCCTCAAAACAATGAAAAGAGAAAAATATAAATACTTTTTTTTCTTTCTGAATAAATACTAGTACTGTAGCTTGGTAGTAGTTCATTCAATCATACAACCAATCGAGCGAGTGTTCACAATACTATGATTCCCGTTGTTGAGTCATCATCCTACGTTTCTTTATTCCTTATTTATTTTTTATATTTTTTTATAAACCCTTATTTCATATCATTGAAAAAAAAAAATGAAAAATGAATCCAGCGGCACAACTAGAACTTGGAGAGATATTACGAGACTGGGCAACGTTACGTATGAAAATAGAAGAATGGGCGGTTAAAAACTCATATCCCGACAAACATTCTTATCTGAATCTAAGTTTCAGAAAAAAAAAACACGGTGGTAAATTTCTCGGTCGATGGTATCCGAAAGGGTTGACCGCCGAGCGCATGGTATATGAAAGGTTTTCTCAGAAAACGCCCGGTATCAAACTCTATTTACATCTGAATCGATAGAGGCCATGTTAACAAAAACCCCATACCTCGGGAATCAGTAATGGAATGAGAATATGATTCGTTGCAAAGAGAGAAAGAGGTAGATGAGAAAACGCCAAAATTTTGAAAGAAAGAGGGGATTATGAAATACCGATCCAACGCAGCCGGGAGAGTTGATTGAAAGCTGTGAGGGTGGGTGTCAGGTTCCCGAAACGGTTGCGAACCTCGGTGGCTACTCGGGGGTGGGTTCAGCTGAGAAGTGGTGGCGGGCCAGAAAGGAAGAGTCATTCATCATAGTCCAATATCCGTTTACGCTTCGTGGGGTTAGTTGATAAATGTACATTTGGTTCCTCAAGGTCTACGATATTTAGACTAAGGTCACTACCACCGCACAGCATCCCCGCACCATATTCCTACCCTTGCTGAGCAGACTGCGGGGCTGCCACTTGGCCTATATCATGAACAGGGTCGAGTTGCGACTGATCCTTTCCTGTAGCATCTTCACAATTTGATTGTGTCCTCCGGGGAGGGCCATGGAGAGGGGTGTTTCGTTCAGATTGTAAGGTGTGTGCCGGTGTGGACATCTTCTACCGCTTCATGGCTGCCCCGAGCCGCCCAACTGAGCGGTGTTCGGCCATATTTGGTGTCTGGCGTGTTGGGATTCACGTCCTCTCGTGTCAATAGAAACTCTACTCCACCGTCATGCCCTCTTCTAGCTTCCCATTTGAGCGCCGTACTGCCAGTGCTATCTATTGCGTTGGCATCCCATTCCTTCACCCCCAATACAGCAACTATCTCAAGGATTCCAAAAGATGCTGCCCCACGTAGCCTTGTAAATCCCGTAACTCGGCCCATCGAGTCATAGGATATGTTCCACCCCATATTTCTTGATCATAACGCCATAGTACAAGCTGAGCACAGATGTGCTCCTTCAATCCATCCAACAGTCTTAGCCCAAGTATTTTCACATTCTCCGTCGTCTCATTTCCCGCATGCTTTGCCCACTGACAGGAAGCATATTCTAGAAGTGGAATAGTTGGCGCGTCTAAGCAAAGAGTTGGCGAAAGGTTACGGATACATTGAGAATTGAGGTATGTCAAGCAAACCTCGGCAACTGAAGAGTGGGGGCTACCGAAGATGGTCGGATCTCCTGAGAGATACTCTTGAAGAGTAAAATGTATCAGTCTGACCGTAGAAGAAGATGCCTCGACGGTGACAAGACCCAGAGAAGCTCCTAGGAGAGTCCGCAATGTTGGAAAATTTTCGAGATCCAAATCGGTAGATCCAACCTCCACTCCCATGACACGACACAGCTCGTCGGCATGTAATGGTCGCTCCGAATGCGACACCCACATCAGCACCTTCAGTCCGAGTATTGATTTTGTTCCCTTCTGCGCCTTCACTCGATTTAGAGTAGCCGTGTATGCATCGCTCAGTCCGTTCTCTTGTGTCATCTCTTCAAGCTTCTTTCTTCTCTGGCGAACTGTGATCTCTCCTAAAATCGCGTCGATGTTTAGCGAAACGAGGAGGAATCTACATATATGTTTTAGTCAGTCTATCGCCATTAATAGAGTTAAAAAGCAAGATACTCCTACGCACATGTCTGATATCTTTTCCGGTATAATTCTCATTATATCTGCCCGTAAATCATCATTCATCGCATCTGGTTCGGTGTCGCTATCTAGCCTCATCTCCAGATAACTCCTAATGTCATCCACATTTGGACTGATGGGTATCACAACAGATTTGGGGAAACATCTCCGGATATCTTCTCCGACGTGTGGCCTTCCAGTGAGAAATATTTTCGTCGTGGGTGACTCCCGAGAGATATCTCTCAGCGACTTAAGTAGTACTGGCAGGTGCCTTGGCAAGCACTCGTCTAGGGCATCTATACAGATAAAGGTTTGCGGTAGCAATGCGATTGTGGACTTCAGCATTCCCTCCAGATCTGGAAGTCGCAGACCCCGACCACCAACTTCGGTCTTCCCTTTTCGATACGCCTCCCGTATATGCTCCGGAATTCCCGCTTTTCCCAGCAGCTGCTTCAGAATTGCTCCCATCATGTTCGTGATTGTTTGATCTTGTTGGGCAAGAAAGTCGCAGTACAAACATGCGACGGCAATATCCTCTATCCTTGCCTGATCGCACAGGCCATCGATCACTAAGGAGCTATTTTTTTTTTCCTGTCGTTAGTGATAATTGCCTTTTTAAAGGGCTCACTCTCTATCTACCTTAGATAGGTTTTCCCTACTCCTGGATTCCCGAAACAAAACAAGACAGCCTCATCGCTTCCCCTATCGCTTCTTCCAGTCCTCCACTCCCGAAACTCCTTCGTTTCCAAAAGCCAATCCCCAACCCCATCAAATCGATCGTTGCGCACGCTTTGATGCCTGCTCTGCGGCTCCAGTGGGGAGATCCACCGCATAATCTTCGTATCCTCATCCGGAATGTTGATTGTTTTGTTGAAACTCCCTACTATGTTCCCGCAGTGGGCGTTGCCCCCCATATAGAGTGATCGGGCATAAGTAGCGTCCGCCATGATTTTTCTCCAGAATATTGGCTTAATGGAGATATAATAGTGCGATTTGTAGAGAAGGGGAGAGGATTTGCGAGCTTTCTCTCTGTATGCGTATGTGCCGAGCTGAAGAAGAGGGGTGATGAGGCTTGTTGTGTGACAATCACTGTCCAATCATTTCCACGTCAAGGAAATTACAATGCATTGGATGCCGCGAGGAATTAGTCGACTCTACTCGAGTACTGTACACTACGGAGCTACATACTAAGCCCGGTTGTCTTGGACACCCTTTTGGTATAAACTATATATTTCCAATCATCGAGTTACGGTATTCTACCGACCAACATCATAAAGCTATCTTGTCCACATTTACTCCTGACGTTTCGGCTCCTGCACAACAATTTCCACTCCATCCTAGCTAGTGATGGTGGGAGAGCACTTCCAGTTCCCGCTTCCACCCCCGAAGACTTGCCTGTGAGGCTCCGAACTTGATCATGTGTCGTGCAACCGTCTCGCAAGCCCAGGGTAAATCACATCACACATTCAGCCCGCAAGCCTGCTGTATTTTGAGCCTCTCTTCGTAATCAGTCACTCCGAATAATACTCAAAGTGGAAGTAGAAAGCTAAACAATCGCTACATTATTGTAACCATGCTCGTTTGACTGGCATCTTAGTAAGACCCCCACGCCACGTGAAGTTTGGGATCGAAACTTTTAGGCGGTGCGATAAAGGTTATTTCTAGTACTTGGTAGCATTAGAAAAAAATAAACAAGAATATGCTTGGGCGGTTCTTAGCGAACCTAGGAGGGTAATGTTGGAGGGCTTGTGTGGATGCCACTTCTCCATGTACCACTGGCATACAGTACATCAGCGTCATGAACGATCACTCTGTTCTTGCTCCGCAGTACGAGGACATTAGTAAAGACACAAAGGACAAAACACACAAAAATGGTTTTCGAGCCCTCATAACTCAACGAATTTCACTGCTATCATTGCAAAAGAAAATTTAAAATTTTTTCATCTGTCTGAAATATGTCATATCATTCTTGGAAATCCCCTACTTCAACTACTATAGAGTGGTACGGAGATTTTTGTGTTGCAGTCCCAAGATGCCTGCCATGACAGGGCTTTCTGTATGCAAAAGATACATTGCAACTTACCTCACCAACTTCAAATGCCCACCATCCGGCGTGGCCGCAATATAAAAATTTTCAAAAATGATATAACATATCCTAGACAGACAAAAAATTGAATTCGCAACGCAATGATAGCAGTGAAATTCATTGAGTTATGAGGGCTCGAAAAACCACAATTTTGGTGTGTTTTGGCCTTTGTACCTTTACTAATATCCTCGTACTGCTCAGCTCAGGCTGTTGATACATGGATTCTTTTATGCTCTCAAAGGCTTCGCTCAGATGGTTTGTTTGCTCCACCCAAGGTCCTAGCGAGGGCTGGTTATCCTTGTTCTTGGTTATTGTGTATTCTTCTTCGTTGATCTTTGTTTCTTCTTTCGTCGTTGAGGGTCTCGGGGCATGCTAGTGGGTGTGACAAGCCCGGAACACTGCGATATATTGCTGGGCTATTATCATTCATGTGGTCGATAGTTTTGTATCGAATCGCCAATCCATCCCTCCGGTAACTATTATTACCAGTACATCCCGCCCGTGAGCTATCGCGCATATCTACACCGGCTGCAATCCCCGGACTATCATCCTCTCACTCTGATTAATCAAGCGTTAAAGCAGTCTGCGTGTGGAAGTCTTGCACTTTTGTATACTCCCGGGAAGGAAGGTGATCAAGTATTACTCACTCTAAATGCCCAACACGTTTTCAGTAACTACCAACAAATGGTAGCTCCCTCTGGCTCAACTTCTCTCTGTAGACTATCCAACACGGCTCCGCAACCGTGACCATACTTCCAGATCACAAAATCTTTTTATCCCGATAGGATGTGTTGGGAAAGGTGAACGCAAATGTAGTACTTGGTAATATTTTTCTCTATCCTCAAAGCACGCTTAACCTTACTTGTTGAGTTTCTCAATAACGGTATCACAAATTAGTGAGATAATTGAGAATCACCTTATTCTAGCTAAAGCAAATATTGCTATGTTCTCTCCGGAAGTGTTTCAATGTGGTTGGTTGGTACAGTACAGTACCGGTTTCCTTTTCCCCGGTATCCGCCCTCACCACATCTTCCTCCTAGGCGATAATGCCCCGTTCGATGTAAGGACAGCAATGTCAGTTAATATACCTGCCCCAGCCTTGCCGTCTGCCATGGTCCTAAGAACACAATATCCACAATCTTCCCCAAGTTCACGCTTCTTCCTAAACTATTAGAAAGTGGAATTGATCCTGGGTAATCAGTGTGTTCTCGCCGCATAGTGTGGTAGGTTATCCATGTGCTGCAGGAATAGCGCACCTGATACCCTATTGACCTTGTATGATCCATCCCTGCAGCATCGCTGTTATTCATCCCTACTGTAACTTCGTTCACTTCCGTGAATAAAGTAGCCTCTATTCCTCTCGCTTCTTTGTTACTTTCTCTCTTATTCTAAAACTCAATACACTACGATACAAACACAACAAATACCCCCCCCCCCAATAGTACTCCCTTCCCATAGATTGATACTTCCCCCGGCTTGCCCGAGTTACAAAACCATCTACATCCCCAATACTTCACCACCGACCGCCATAACTTTACACCATCAACATCCGACCACACAGTACCACCCCCCGTAGATGTTCCCGGATCAGCAATCCCATCCCCTTGTCGCGGACGATACCCCCAACCACACCCCACAAGCCCACAATTCTGATGAAGCAATACCGCACTTGACAAGAACTTTAAGAACCACCCAATAAAACCCTGTTGATCAAAGCCAGATCTACCAAACTTCCTGAAAGCGCAATAGGGTTCGATGCGAAGGTAGATAATCGTAGTCGAGGTTGGGCGAGGCTCCGGATTAAACTTGCAGTAGGCGCGACTTCAGCCTCATCCGGAACCGGGGTACTTAAATTTACCAAACACGGTAATAAAAATTATTTCTACCGTACAGTACAGTATTAGCCTCCCATTGCTCTTGTGCACCATTCCGTCTCAAACCCGCGATTTGGTGCGTGTCTCAGTATCCTGTGCCGGGGGTTTTTGGGATTTTGTCTTGACCGCAGCGCTCTGTAGTCTGTGGATGTGTTTCTTGGGGGAAGAGCATCTTGGTTGAGTCTCTTTAAGCCCCATGCAAGATGATTCGGAAGGAAATTGAGCCAGGCTTCCAAAACTGAGCTAGTATTGAGTTCAGATTGATTTGCAAGACTGAGCAGGTAATGGTGATTCTGTGGAACTGGTGGTGGGTGATCGTAGGTAAAGAAAGGTGCGTGTCGGATCCTAAGCATCCCAGGTATTGATATGTTAGGAGGGTGTGGCACTCGAGTTCTCTACTCAGGTGAAATCATAGTATCATACGTGTTGAACCAATATTTTTTATTATATTTTTTTGTAATTGCTACTGCGGGAGACTTCCGCTTGCTTTGTTGTAACGTGATCAATGCTCAGTAAACATCTACCCCAAGCTGCGCTCTCCGTTGATAATCCATGCTTCCGGCTATATTTACGAGCGACCCCCACTTATCTAAACCACACATGGGGCTCCAGGATCCATATCAAGACAGCCAGCAGAGTTTTTAGAGTATTATTCTTTAAATTTACGACATCCATGGCCACCACCAATCTCCTAATCACTTCTCCAATATAGTATAATTTTTCCCAATCACGGGAAGCCTTCTATTGGTTCCTTTCCAACCTAACCAATGCTCAAAAAAATAAAAAATAAAAAACCAGCAAAGAGAAAATAGAATTGGAAAACCACAACTAAGCGCAGTAGTGTACTGTCGATTAGGGAAAATCAAGAAAATAAGTCAACACCCCGAAGGTAGAAATCTGAATAAGTTACAGGCTCACGAAACCTCACTCGAATATGAAAAGGAAGATTAGGAGAGTTGTTGCGGGCACATCAAATATTGTAGTTTGGAAAGGGCAAAGATAAGCTTTAGGTAATGACGGTGGGGAGGATTTCTGGCACAAGCGTTTGGTAGTGAGTTAAACTGAAAAGAAAGGTAGGAGTGAGCGCAAGGCGAGATTCGGGGGATGTGGAGTTAGTATAAAAACACTTATATCTCCGCTGGCTTTGGGTCGAGTTGAAGTTATCTAGTCGCGATATGGTCTCATCAGCCCCACCATACCCCATCCTTACGCAGAGAAGCATAATAGGCTAGTGTATGCCCTGCGACATCCATCCTGGTAAAATCGACATTTCCTCTCCTGGGTAACGACCTTACGACTTCCTCCAATCTCTCTCCCGCGGCCAACGGTCTGCCCCCTGTGTGTATGTGTCTAGCTTGTAATTGCCGAAATCCTCACGTGCAAGTAACAGCTTCATCACTTCCTCGTGCTCATTGCCGGCGGCGAACGACATTGGCGTCTGGTCCAAGAAGTCCGGCCTGTCCGGGATGACGTCCCTGCGTTCAAGTAGGAGCTTCACAACCTCTGTGTGTCCATTCTGGGCAGCGTGAGATAGCGGTGTTCGATCTCCTCGGTCTGACTTTTCGGGATCAATGCCCGGCTGTTCTAATAGCAGCTTTACCACTCCTGTGGATCCTTGGCGAGCGGCCCACAAGAGAGGTGTGTCGCGTAAGTTGTTTTGGTTGTTGAGATCAATATCTCGCCGCGCCAGCAGTGCCCTTACTATGCCTTCATGCCCGCCAACTGCAGCAATGAGGAGGGCCGTTTCGGCAGTTCGTTTGTTTGGCGTGTTAGGGTCGACGTCTGTCTTTCCTAAAAGTAGCTTCACCACCCCCTCATGGCCTTGGCGAGCGGCACGGAGGAGCGGTGTTTGGCCCGCCTTGTCTGCTTCGTTGAGGTTGGGCTCACCCCATCCTCCTAGCCCCAGCAGAAACTCACCCAGGGTAGCTGCAGCTGGGAGAGGGTTTGGGGGGTAGTTTTCTAGCTTGAAATGGTCAGGATACTCCCATTCAAGCAGTAACTTTACTACTGCCTCATGTCCATTCTCAGCCGCGTATGAGAGCAGCGTTCGACCTTGTAGGTCTGGACTTTCATATTGCTCGACATCTTCCCGTGCAAGAAGAAGCATCACCACTTCTACATTCCCATATTCAGCAGCATACGATAATGGTTTGCGACCCTCTCTATCCGGACAACCGGGGTTAACATCTTCCCGATTCAGTAGCAGCTTCACCAATCCCCCATGACCTTTCTGAGCGGCATACGATAGGGGGGTTCGGCGTTTACTCTTTGGATCTTCAAGGCGGAAATTCATCCGTGAAAGTAGTAGCCTCGCCACTGCTTCATTCCCATTTTCTGCAACATATGATAAGGGCTCTCGCCCCTCTTCATCTAGCCTGCCGGGGTCGATTTTCTCCCATTCGAAGAGCAGCTTGACCACTCCTTCGTGCGCATTTCCGGCGGCGTGTGAGAGCGGGGTCCGGCCGCAGTGGTCCGGTCTGTCAGGATAAACATACATCTTTCGCAAGGATCGGATCATGACATGTGGTGCTCCCCGAGGCCAACCGGCTGTAGTGCTAGAACTGGCTGCTCGCCCAAGCAAGAGTTTCACAACAGGCTCATGCCCATACCCCGCAGCCCACGAGAGTGCGGTCCGGCCAACTTCCGTGTCCTGCATGTCGGGATCGACATTGTTTTGGCACAGCAGGAACTTAACTACAGCATCATGTCCAGACATAGCGGCCCAGATGAGTGGCGTAAAACCTGCGCGATCCACTGCGTTGAAATCGCAATCTTCCATCTCCACGAAATCAGCCGCGATTTCAGCAAGTCCGAAAAAGGATAAACAATGTAGTTTGGTGAAACCCATATCGAGATCGGGATCGTCAATGTTCCTTGAGAGGAAAGTCCAATAGTAATCATCGATAATGGAATCAAGCGCTCTCTGGATATCCCAAAAAAGTAGTTTTGTAGACAAGAGGTGTTCGAATCCATCAAAAAGCTTGAGCACAAGCGATTTAACACGACTTGAGAATCCTTTTCGGGCATGCGCTCCCCAATATATAGAAGAATATTGAAGAAATGGGGTTTCTTGAGGGGCCGCATGAAGCTCGGGCGAAAGACCTTTGACCTGGTGAAAGTTAAGATACGTTAAGCATGTTTCTGCCATTATCGCGTGAGGACCAGTGAAAATATCAGGGCGAGTGAAGAGATATTCCCCGAGGGTAAAATGGAGTAAGCGGACGGCCGAAGCTTCCTTATTCAGGACGAGCAGACCTTGACAGCATCCGAGTAATGTCGATATGGAAGGCACATTGTCGGTATTAAGGTCTGTTGCCCTTATCTCGACCGCGAGAGCGAGACACAGCTCATGCACCTTCAGTGGCCGCTCCGCATGAGAGACCCACATTAGAGCGGCCATTCCCAGTCTCGCTTTCTCTCCACCCTGCTCCATGATCCGTTCAAGTGTTGCGCCGTATGCATCGTTCAAGCCTAAGCCATTCCTTATTGCATCGAGTTTTTGCCGCCGACGATAAATAGTCGTTTCCTGCAGTACTGCCTCTATATTGAGGGAGACCAAAAGAAGTCTAGACATGTATCGGTAAGCAGAGAAATTAAGGGAGGTTCCTTGGGGTCATTGCTCCTACGTACGTATCTGAAATAGTCTGTGGAAAACTGTTCAAAATATCCGCTACCAGATTACTATCCATCCCATCAACCGTTGTGTCCTTATCCAGTTTCGCACGGAGCATTGTGTTGATATCATCTCTGCTGACTGTTATGGATACGAAAGTTGATCTTCCAGGGAGACGGTTTTCTATCCGGCCCCGAATTTGCGGTCGCCCGGTTAGGAATACTCGAGTAGAAGGCGACATTTGGAGAATTTGTTTTAGGAAGTCGAGAACTTCAGACCGGTGCTCCTCCGCACATTCATCGATGGCGTCAATACACAGAAATGTCTGCCTCAGAGATGTGACTCTTTGTAATAACTTCACAATCGTAAGGAGTTCTAGTTTCTTGCCACTCATCCTTAGATGGTATTCGAAAGACTCGGATACCTCCTCCGGAATCCCTTTAAACCCACCAACTATCTGCTTCAACAGAGACCCCAGTATTGCCGTTGGAGACTGCACCTTCCGGGCAAGAAAATCGAAATAGAAACACGCCACAGCTATATTTTGTTCTTCCGTCCGATCACATAAGGTGTCTATTACTAGTGAACTACATGGTGGTTTGTCAGTAATGTGGGACCCTACACTTCCTACGGTAATTTCATTTTCTGAAGACTAGCTTCTCCTACCTGAGGTATGTCTTGCCTACCCCTGGACCGCCCTCGCAAAATAAGACTGAATTGTCAGATTTCTCTCCACGAGTTCCATCATACCAGCTTTGAAATTGCTCGGTCTGGAAAAGGCACTCTCCCACGCGGTTGACCCGGCTTGATCGAAGATCTTGATGTCGTATCTGGGAGTTAAGGGGAGATAGCCAGTTCAAAAGTGCAGCCCTGTCGTGAGTGTCATTGGAGTAGTCATAATTTTTTCCATAATGCCAAAAACTATCGCGGGAGCTCTCGGATGAGATAGCGCTACTAGCGGAAGACCAGGACATCTTGCCTTTTCAATTTTGAAGTATTGCAGGAGCTGGATTATAGATTGCCGAAGCGTTGGTTGAGAGGTTGCTTGGGAGCCGTAGAAAGGCGGGGGTAATTGGGTGGTCTTCTGAACATATACGTCTTTCCCAGAGCGGCTCAAGTCATCCACCCGAGCTTTGTAGCACCGATAACAATTGGTGAGCTAATTGTGCTTTATGAGTGTGGCATTGAAAAAAAGTAGAGTTCCGATCGATCTCTCACCGGCAGCGGCGAAGTTTGTACCGATTTTGTACTGGAAATAAGCGCGTTAGGCACTTTGTTAAACTTCAAAGTCACGATATCGAGGTTACTGTAAACACCGGTGGGCATTCCGAAGTGAGAGATTCAGCAAGGAAAAAGATCATTGGTAATCTAGTGATATTGTAGTTTGTTCTTGGAAAGTACCTCAAACTAAAAACGATAAGAGTAGAAGATTTCCTTGTTCCGGACATGGAGATCGTAGAAGCACAGTGCAAGAGCTGCAAGGAGGGATCTGGCGCCTATCGTATTATGAGTCTCTGCGAGTAGCCATTCCCGTGCGTTGTTAAGCTGTTTTACGGTGGTCCGGTGTGATGGATAGCATCCTTAGTCATTTACTGTAGCTTCTGGCGGTCCAACTCCTAACACTATTATCACGGTGCTAATCTCAATACTCTGTTCAAAGTATCCCAGGCTTCTTTATCTTGACCGCAGCGCTCTGCAGATGTGTTGGGAGCTGTGTATTATGTCTGAGTTAGTCGCTTTGAGCCTCTTGCATGGTGATTCAGAGGGGGGGGGGGAATTACCAGACTTCCGATATTGAACCAATGTTTGATTGAGATAACTGAGAACGTGAGACGACAATGGATTGCCAAGGAACGGATGTTGGGTCATTGTCGGTGAAGAAACGTCCACCTAAGGAAAACAACTGGCAGATATTAGACAAGGTAACTTAGTTCTCGAGCTCTCTGCTGAACATTGGATCCCTAGGATAATAAGTGATATGGTAACATGATCTTAGCATAATGTTTCACAATCGGGAGAAACTTCTGCTTGCAAGTCATGCAAAAGTAATTCCCAATCTAAAACTGATCACTCTCACAATCCGAAGAGAGGAAATTATCGACCGACCGGCGTCTAATGACCAAGTAATTCGTCCGCAACAATGTATAATACCTGTAGGGAACACAACAAGTTTGACACTCAATGGAGTGGAGGTAAGGGGACTTTATAATTGGGAAACTCGGATTTTTTGAGAGGTTGCAGGGGTGGTAGGCCAGCGGACTATGGTATAAAATAAAATATTACAGGTATTTCGCGATTATAAGCTCAAGGATTGGTGATTTAGGATGGATAGATGAAACCTTTTCTTATCACTCTACTATCATACCAGCTAAACTAAGCTACCGATGGATAGATAGATAAAGAATTTATATTCCTTTTTCTTTTTTTTCTCTTTTTTTCTTCCTGCTTTAGTCTCCGGTCGGAAATTATTAAAGTACGGGAAAAAATGCGTATATTATCGATATTCTTTTCGGTAGTGGTGGTGTCTGCCGCGACGGCGGTGCTGGGACAGGCACAGGTTGATACAGAATCTTATACGGATACCACACGATTTGAACGGGATG
Organism: Choiromyces venosus 120613-1; assembly: GCA_003788595.2. Classification (NCBI taxonomy): domain Eukaryota; kingdom Fungi; phylum Ascomycota; class Pezizomycetes; order Pezizales; family Tuberaceae; genus Choiromyces; species Choiromyces venosus. Next base: position 34,761 of record ML120526.1, on the reverse strand, counting down.
TATTGAGAGCGCATAATCGCTGGCGGGCAGAACATGGTTCTGTGCCACTTGTTTGGAATACCTCGTTGGCAGACTTCCGTAACCTCCCCTCCCCCCCCTCTCATCCAACACTAACAACCCCTCGAATGATGATGGTGGTGGGGGGGACCTTATTCTTCTTACTCATGTAATGTTTGGTCTTGTGGGATGTGATCATGATATCAATTGGAGTTTGGTGTATTACGGTGCTTGAAGATTTCATTTCATGCTGAAGGCTCGTTATTTCATGAATGAAGATAACCGGTGAATTTCGTGTGATATGACTACCGTATGGGGAGACTCGGGGTACGCTTGGGTCCAGATACCGACCAGGATTACGGGGATCATACCATGAGGCGACTATCCCCACGCTTCAATCGGTTCCCGGCGAGGTACAGTAAGTTACAATTTCCCATTTCATCATATCCATCCAGGATCATAGCTACTGCCCCTGGACCTTACCGAATCCGTACAAGATCAACTCATCAACAATCACTCGCCGCCGTAAAAAAAACGGGTTTCCTCTATCTGTATTCCGCTAACAGTTCGAATCCAAGAACCTGCTATAAGGTGTCAATTCTCTTATAGTAGTTTGATAGATTTACCGTAGGACACTAGGTTCTAGCGTAGCATAGAACATGACACCCGAACATGGGTACGGCTCTGGTTAGCGTCAGTACTCTACAGCGAACCATTGCTTCCGTCTCCATTCCCCCGAAGAAAAATATTTGAATGGAGATAGGAAAAAAAAAAAAAAAACCAAGGAAGCTCGACCTCACTCTATCATGTAAGTTATCATGGTGCTCGTTCGAGACTCATTCCTAAATCCCAAACATCTCCTGTAGCTGACCAATTTCCCTTCCCATAGTTGCGCAGCGTAATCTGAGCCAATAAAAGTAAATACACTGAACCACAAAGAGATCAAAATAGCTTTGTCACAGCTGCAGGGTGCTCTGTCCCGTCCACCGCCCCCTCCAGCCCTGAACCCCACACACACCCTTGGAGTCTAGGACAGAACTTACAGGAATTGGATATCGGTTTGTACTCACCGAGTATTTTTGTTTTTCGAACGCACTGTCGGAAGTTAGAATGAATCGCTTTTTGGTTTTTAGAATTGACGAATGCCGGCCTGATTGAAACTAGAGGACTTGCAGGCTAGACTAAAGTTGACACCCCGCACAACCTGGGATTTTCATCTGGAATTCCTTAGAATTTGGTAAACACCCTAGGTAAAACTCATCATAGTCTTTTTCCAACAACCACTCTTGGCGCGTCAGGTCTCTACCGTATCGCTGTAGTATCCATACAAGGTCGCTGATGTGCCGAGTCCTCAAGTGTTCATGAAAGCACTTCTGAGAGAATACACCACAAATACTCGAGGGTTCGGAAATCGTGGGACGAGATTCAAAAAGTTATAGGGCAACCAAGCCGACAAATTAACAATTGGCCGGATGGCGCAATGGTAGCGCGCAGCCCTCCTAAGGTTGAGGTTGACGGTTCGAGTCCGTCTTCGGTCGTTCTTTTTGCCCTTGAGCCTTGCGCCCTAAACTTGCCGGAGTAGTAGCAAACAAAGACAAGGTCTGTTGTATACTCGAGTATAGATTTTTTTAACAGTTGGGAACTAAGTGGTGGGACATTTGGATGCGGTGGAGGCGTGGTAGCTTGGAAGAAATTTGGCCTTTCATACGGCAGGGTTCCTATCGTACAGTGGCAGAGACTAGACTTCTAATAATACAGTATGTTTTGATTATTTGTGGAATTGGAAAGAAATAATATGCAACGGCTAATGAAAAACTTTTAGTACTGAAAGAAACTGAACAATTATATACGGTAATCCCATAGCTTTATTTTCCAACTTCCTTGTCAGGATCCCCGTCTGGCTTGATAAATTCCTCTTTCTTCTCCATGGTCCCTTCAATAAATCCTCTCAAGGCAGCCCATCTTCCTCCTCCTCCTGCTGCTGCAGCTCCAGCAGTAGCCCCAGTCTGCATGATAGCAAGATTCTTCCCAAACCGTTCGCACTCACTCTTGACCACCTTCTCTTTCCTCTTCATAGCACCAGGCCGGGACTTCATACTCTTCTTCCCAACCCCCTCATCTTCACCCCTACCCGTAGCTTTACTACTAGCCGATGTAAAATTTACCGACTCATCCAGTGTCCCGGACGGAAGTGCGTCGGCGAGTGACTCGAGTCCGGTCACGAGAGAGTTTTGCGCAGCTTTTGCCTTCCGGCGGCGAGAGCGGGCAGATGGGGCGGAGGATTTTTGGATTTTATTGACGAATAGGGAATGTTTTATGCTCTGTTTTGCCTTCTTTTTGACTTGGAGGGGCATTGTGGAGGTGGGGCCTGAGGAGCAGGAGGGGAGACGGGGGTTGCGGGCTGAAGTGCGCAGTAAAGGGCGCTTTGTGGGGTTTATTGGTGCCTAGATAGATGTAAGATTAGCGATGGTTGTTCCGAGAACGTACTGGAGTTTGGGAGAACTTGCCATTGTGGTTGGTGAGGATTTGAGAGAAAAGTGGAGAGTACCGTAAAGTAAAAAGGGTTGATTTGTTTGTGAAACCTTGGCTTAACCTTATCGAGGTTGAGGCTTAAAATGTTTTTTGATGTGGCTGATGAGTTAAACAACACCTTGACTCTCTTGCTGTTCGTCGAATCCTCCAAACACAACACAAACAACAACAATAGCACCGCAGCCTCAACAACAAATAATGTCTGATATAGATTCCGCCGGGGAAGGATCCTCTAGCTTGGTTGGGCGAAAGAGAGCTATCAGCGATGCGCCTCCGAAAGAAGCTGAGGGTATTTCCCCTTAGACCCCCGAGCTTAAATTTCAGCAAACTGACCTCGCCTAGACACTTCCTCCGACGAAGACATAGGACCTGCCTTACCTCCAGCCGGTGGGTTAAGGAAAAAGAAGAAGCGACGAGTCCTTCCTCATGAGAAACTCTACCTGTCGGCAATGCCGTCCTCGCCGCGATACTCAAAGTCGTTGATGCACCGAGATAACCTTAGCTTCGTGACAATGACACCCTCTACGGATTTTCTCATCACGACAAGTGCGGACGGTGTTGTAAAGTTCTGGAAGAAGATGGCTGTGGGGATTGAGTTCGTCAAGATGTTCCGCGCTCACACGGCGGAGATTGTGAGCGTCAGTGCCAGTAGCGATGGACGGTGCTTTGCTACCGCCGGAGCTGATAATAGGGTTGCGGTTTTTGACGTGGATACTTTCGGTATGTTTTTTCTTTCATTGGATGGGATTAATGGTGAGTATTGACTGAGACTTTAGATCTTTTGACGACTCTTACACTGTCAAATACTCCACGAGCGATCTGCTGGGTGCATAAACGTGGATCTTCGTTACCGTTGTTAGCAATTTCAGACACCGAGACTACGGCGATCAACATCTATGATGGCCGACCGGAGAGTATGAAGGTTATCGCTACATTACCGAAGCTCCATAGAACTATCGTTCACTTGATGTCTTTCAATGACAAGTACGATGCAGTGGTGTCATGCGACGAAGGGGGAATGATTGAATACTGGAGCCCGCATTCTGAACGTGAATTCGAAAAGCCGTCATCGGTTTTCGTGTATAAATCTGATACCAACCTCCTGGACTTCAAGAGGGCCAAATCAGTACCTTCCTCACTAACAATGTCTCCCACGTGTGAACAATTCGCTACGTTCTCATATCCAGACCGTCAAGTCCGCATCTTCGATTTCCCCTCGGCAAAGCTCTACAGATCATACGACGAGTCGATCAGCACCTTGACGACGATTCAGCAAGCCGCCTCCTCAGAAAAGAAGCTTCCAGATTTGGAATTCGGTCGCCGCATAGCGATAGAAACAGACTTGACCTCATTGTCTGCCCTCACAAAGCAAAACATAATCTTTGATGAATCTGGACACTTTATAATCTACGGATCCCTCGCGGGTATCAAAATTCTTAACACGACGACAAACAGTTTACCTCGTCTCCTCGCAGCAGAAGAGGGAATCCGCCCAATGCACCTAGCAATCTACCAAGGCGCCCCGAAAAAGAAAACCCTCATGACCGTAGAAATGGCCGCATCCGCGAACCCGCTGCTCAACGAATCCGCGGAGCGAGACCCGATGATCGTTTGCACAGCCTACCAAAAACCCCGCTTCTACATCTTCACCAACGACCCCAGCGCGTCAAAGTCCGAGCGCGACATCTTGAACGAGAAGCCAATCCAGGCAAACCAGGCAAGCGCGGGTCCCGCCGCCGTAGCGACAAAACAGGAAAGCGGCCAGGCGGCAATCATACACACCTCTCTCGGCGACGTCCACGTAAGACTTTTCCCAGAGGCTGCACCCAAGACCGTGGAGAACTTTGTCACGCATGCCAGGAATCAATACTACAACGGGACTATATTCCATCGCGTCATCAAGAAGTTTATGATTCAGGGCGGTGATCCACTTGGTGATGGTACGGGCGGGGAATCGATCTGGGGTGGGGAGTTCGAGGATGAGTTTTCTACGCTTAAGCATGATAAGCCGTATACGCTGTCTATGGCTAATGCTGGTCCTAGTATGTCCCTTCCTTCCGCCCTGCTCTCGCGGAATATAGTTGCTAATAGTTTATAGACACAAACGGCTCTCAATTCTTCATTACCACCGAAAAAACACCCTGGCTCGATAACCGCCATACTATCTTTGGAAGAGCTACCCAGGGTCTCGACGTCGTGCATAAGATCGAGAACGTGCGTACGTTCAAGGAGAAGCCGGAGGAAGATGTCAAGATTATTAGTATTACAGTGCTGTAGAGTGTTTTGTATCTAGATTTGGTGATTGGGTGATCTTGTGTAGATGGTTATCGATATCTATGGGCCACCGGGCAGTGGGGCTTTCATGGGATATCACTCGGGGTGAAAAATGCATTGATGGAGGAGGGGTGCAAGTGGTGTACTGTAGGATACTGTAGGATAAAGTAGTGTAAGCCGAGAGCCAAGTAGAATAATCGGATATCCTTTTGTCAATCGGTATACCTAGTGCTTATGTAGAGAACCTTGTGCCGACCGGCGTATTATGTGAACATCGGAAATAGATCATGTGTGACTCGGATAATGAATGTCTAGACAATATCGACCCTACCAGGTGCCTGTCAACCGTCCACCATACTACACTACATGATATCCTACACTTACATCACTGCCTACAGCCCGAATTCAATCGCTAAACCATATCTTGAACTCCCTTTTGGATTCTCAGGAGACACTAATCTACTTATCACACTATCCCACTCCTATCATATGCCGCCGGCAAATGTAGACATCTCATCACCGTCAATATTAATCAACTCCACTCTGATAAACACAAATAAGGACCAAAAGATATCAATCCCTCTCTCAAAACAGCAAGAATGTTGGCATCCCTGGATTGCCTCCTATAAGAAATTCACTATCTCAAATCCTTTACTACCACACAGGACCCCTTCTGCCATACCTTAGTTCTCTGTCAAATCTAAGCTTTCTTTCTTTCTAGAACCACTCACTTATTAAATTAGTCATGATCCTAATTAAGGCACTGTAAGAATATTATAACCCAGACGAAAAGAACGGCAATCGTAGAGCGGCTGTCGGGCTGGCGAAAACAGAGTGGCACATATATCACGAACAATTTCTCCGGTATCATCCGGTCTCTAACCGCACCCTGAGATATCATCAAACAACAATGAAAAAGGAATGAGCTTGGATTTGTTGACTACTACACATATGTAGTGATTCCCAACTTTCCAACATCCTTCTCACAAAATTTTAATAATTCCCACTACTTACCGAATGCCCTCCGGAATATTCCCACTAGTAACGCTATTACCGGTGGAGAGACATTTACCCAACCCCCATTCCTACGCCCCTAGTCCATTCCAGATTGGTTTATAAAAAGTCACTGAAAGAGTCACACGCAACGTCCTGTTATCTGGCAAGGATGGAGGATATTGCCGTCGAGTGTTTGTACTGCGACTTTCTTGCTCGACAAGATCAAATAATCACGAACGTGGTGGGAGCAATTCTGAAGTAGCTGTTGGGAGAAGTGGGAATTCCGGAGCGTATACGGGAGGCGTATCAAAAGGGGAAAACCGAAGTTAGTGGTCGGGGTCCGCGACTTCCAGATCTGGTGGGGATGCTGAAGTCCACGATCGCACTGCTACCGCAAACTTTCATCTGTATAGATGCCCTAGACGAATGCTTGCCAAGGCACCTGCCTGTACCACTTAAGTTGCTGAGAGATATCGCTCGGAAGTCACCCACGACGAGAATATCCATCACTGGAAGGCCACACGTCGGAGACGATATCCGGAGATGTTTCCCCAGAGATGTTGGGATACCCGTTAGTCCAAATGCGGATGATGTTAGGAGTTATTTGGAGATGAGGCTATTGTTATCAAAAATAACCGAACACCTCCTGGTAGCAGCGGGAAATACTTTCATCATATATCGGGCACCATGGTAGAAGTTTTTCCCGCTGCTACCTGGAAGTGTTCGGTTATTTTTGATAACTGACAATAGATAGCGACACCGAACCAGAGGCGATGAATGATGATTTACGGGCGGATATAATGAGAATTATACCGGAAAGGATTTCAGACATGTGCGTAGGAATATCCTGCTTTTCGAATCTATGAATGGCGATATGCACACTACAACATATTTGTAGATTCCTCCTCGTTTCACTTAACATCGACGCGATTTTGGGAGAGATCACAGTTCGTCAGAGAAGAAAGAAGCTTGAAGAGATGATACAAGGGAGCGGACTGAGCGATGCATACATGGCCACTCTAATGCGAGTGAAGGCGCAGAAGGGAACAAAATCAATACTCGGAATGAAGGTGCTGATGTGGGTGTCGCATTCGGAGCGACCATTACAGGCCGACGAGTTGTGTCGTGTCATGGGAGTGGAGATTGGATCTACCGATTTGGATCTCGAAAATGTTCCAACATTGCGGACGCTCCTAGGAGCTTCTCTGGGTCTTGTCACCGTCGAGGCATCTTCTACCGTCAGACTGATACATTTTACTCTTCAAGATTACCCCTCAAGTGATCCGATCCTCTTCGGTAGTCCCCACTCTTCAATTGCCGGGGTTTGCTTGACATACCTCAATTCTCAATGTATCCGTAACCTTTCGCCAACTCTTTGCTTAGACGCGCCAACTATTCCGCTTCTAGAATATGCTTCCTGTCAGTGGGCAAAGCATGCGGGAAAGGAGACGACGGAGAATGTGAAAAGACTTGGGCTAAGACTGTTGGATGGATTTGAGGAGCACATCTCTGCTCAGCTTGTACTATGGCGTTATGATCAAGAAATATGGGGTGGAGCATATCCTATGACTCGGTGGGCCGAGTTACGGGATTTACAAGGCTACGTGGGGCAGCATCTTTTGGAATCCTTGAGATAGTTGCTGTATTGGGGGTGAAGGAATGGGATGCCAACGCAATAGATAGCACTGGCAGTACGGCGCTCAAATGGGAAGCTAGAAGAGGGCATGACGGTGGAGTAGAGTTTCTATTGACACGAGAGGACGTGAATCCCAACACGCCAGACACCAAATATGGCCGAACACCGCTCGGTTGGGCGGCTCGGGGCAGCCATGAAGCGGTAGAAGATGTTCATACCGGCACACACTTTACAATTTGAACGAAACACCCCTCTCCATGGCCCTCCCCGGAGGACACAATCAAATTGTGAAGATGCTACAGGAAAGGATCAGTCGCAACTCGACCCTGTTCATGATATAGGCCAAGTTGCAGCCCCGCAGTCTGCTCAGCAAGGGCAGGAATATGGTGCGGGGATGCTGTGCGGTGGTAGTGACCTTAGTCTAAATATCGTAGACCTTGAGGAACCAAATGTACATTTATCAACTAACCCCACGAAGCGTAAACGGATATTGGACTATGATGAATGACTCTTCCTTTCTGGCCCGCCACCGCTTCTCAGCTGAACCCACCCCCGAGTAGCCACCGAGGTTCGCAACCGTTTCGGGAACCTGACACCCACCCTCACAGCTTTCAATCAACTCTCCCGGCTGCGTTGGATCGGTATTTGATAATCTCCTCTTTCTTTCAAAATTTTGGCGTTTCTCATCTACCTCTTTCTCTCTTTGCAACGAATCATATTCTCATTCCATTAATGATTCCCGAGGTATGGGATTTGCGTTAACATGGCCTCTATCGATTCAGATGTAAATAGAGTTTGATACCGGGCGTTTTCTGAGACAACCTTTCATATACCATGCGCTCGGCGGTCAACCCTTTCGGATACCATCGATCGAGAAATTTACCATCCTATTCTCTGAGACTTAGATTCAGATAAAAATGTTTGTCGGGATGAGTTTTTAACCCCATTCTCCTATTTTCATACGTAACGTTGCCTAGTCTCGTAATATCTCTCCAAGTTCTAGTTGTGCCGCTGGATTCATTTTTCATTTTTTTTTTTCAATGATATGAAATAAGAGTTTATAAAAAAATATAAAAAATAAATAAGGAATAAAGAAACGTAGGATGATGACTCAACAACGGGAATCATAGTATTGTGAACACTCGCTCGATTGGTTGTATGATTGGATGAACTACTACCAAGCTACAGTACTAGTATTTATTCAGAAAGAAAAAAAAGTATTTATATTTCTCTTTTCATTGTTTTGAGGGGTAGTTCGCTGTTGCGAAGGAAACCATCATCATAGCTTCAAGTCCCAGAGAATAGGATGGTAAATTTCTTGGTCGAGGGTATACGGAAGGGTTGACAGGCAAGCGCATGGTATTTGAAAGGTTTACTCGGGGGGTTGTTCCGCTTTCTTCCCTTCCCTTCCTTTCCCCAACCTTTTTGCTTTTTTTGTTTTTTTGTTCTGCTTACTTTGCGGTATTCCCGTTTGGTTCCCGCTTTTGCTGGCTACAGTATCAGAGTCCAGTGGGTTTCATCAACTTTCATGCTTACAAGGAGCGGTGCGATAAATTACTTTACCACTGCCCATTCCGAGTTGCTTTACTATATCATACTCCCGCTGGCAGGTAGGTAGGTAAGCAGGGATCGGTAGCAGAATTGCAAATTACGGTACTCGTAGCCCTGGTTAATAACATATCCGCAATAATCCAATTTGTCCCCATAATTGGTCTACATTCGGTGTCCCTGCAATGTCTGATCTCCAATCGCATACTCGACACCCAACAGACAGTTCGAGTAGGGCACTCACTCATTCACTTCTAAACCACCGCCCTACCACCACCGTCCAATTAATCAAATCAATCAATAAATTCCTGCACAATCACGCACTCGCCACTAGTAGATTACCTTCCAGCACCCACCAAATATGAGTAAAGTCAGCTTCTTAATGAATGAAATATTTCTTATTGTTTTGGAAATAAGGGTAGTGGGCTCAGACTTGTTTATTGTCAATTTTGTGATATGTCTGCATCGTCCAGTTTCCATCCGGTCGTATGCACTACGCGAGGCACTGTGAAGTGAAACTTTAATAAGGGTTCGTTTTATCCCTTGGTACTTGATGTTGTAGAACCCCCCCAAAAAGGATGGAAGGAAACTGAGCCACTGGGTACAACTCTGCTATACGTTACTGAAACAAATCTATAGCCTATTCACACCATCTTTTCGTAATACAACCTGTACAAGAATAAAAAAAATCAGATCTTAATAAGTAAAATAAACTGGTGCAAAGGCGCATTCTACACAGAGCCAACCACATAAACCTCACTTATAGGATAAATTATGGTCCAAGCTCCCCGCATATCCAAATCCCAGAAGTAAACAAATGCAGATTTACCCCCCATATGTTCAAGTGCTTAGTCAAGAATTATCCTTTTAACACACCCAGGAGTAGTTCATCCCAGGATATATAGAGGTCTCAGTGTTTCCGGGTATAGGCACCATACTTGTATTATAAGTACTGTTTGAATGCGACTGTATGTCTAACTACTATCTAGAGATACATCATCCCTACCTTCTTCCATCAACTTAGGTCACCCCTCCTCCTCCACTATTCACGTGGTAAGAGTAGCAGATTATCTCTTCAACCAAGTATTCAATGTCTATCGACAATAGTCCCATCCTGGAGTTAAAACTGTAGTCCGGAGTTCGAAACCTGAGTGATAGCACATGATACCCTCTAATCTCCAAATAAAGAAAATCCTGGAAGAGAGGTGGGCCCAATCAGCTTTGCAGTTGCTCACCCAATGTATTATGTTAATGCATAGTTTGGTGAAGCTGAGTTTGGGGCATTGCTAGGTAGCTTGGGATTACCTAGGAGATATACCATACTTGAAGACCACTGCAAATCCTCTTTTATTTATTTTATATTGGATATTTCTCCGATTACCAACCCTCAACGTGTATGGAATTTTTGTAAGATTTCTTGGAAGTGGATTTCCTTGAGGACTTGTTTCTCAAGCTGCGAGCTTTGGTGGTTTGGTTGGAAATTTGGGGGATGGGGGATAAGTTAGGTAGTGGATGAACCGGAAATTCGATATCAGGGCCTGGCAAGGTAGATACTAGCAGTCAGGTGGAAGTTACTATGGATGGAACAGATGTCGGGACTGAATGTAGATGAGAGAGAGCATTCCCAAGTTTACTCTATGGTTGGAATGATATAATTATATCCGAAAGGGATCGGTTTCAACTATGGTTCATGTACCGTATTGGAGGTGATAGTACTGTACATACTGTAGAGTCCTCTGATTTCTCAAAACATCCGATGCGTTGGTATTTCCTTGGCGTGGAAATGATTGGACAGTGACTGTCTCACAACACGCCTCAGCCTCATCACCCCCTCTTCTTCAGCTGGGCACATACAGATACAAGCAGAACGTTCATAAACCCTCTCCTTTTCCCTTCAAATCGCGGTACCATATTATCTACATTTTAGCCAATATTCCAGACATAAAATCATGGCAGAGGCTACTTATCCACGATTGGTCACTATGGGAGACAACAACGCCAACTGCGGCAACATAATAGGAAGTTTCAACAAAACATTAAACCAAACATTCAACTTGTCGGACGAGGATGCGCAGATCATGCGATGGATCTCCCCACTGGAGCCACAACACCGACATCAAGGCGTGCGCACTGAACGATTTGGTGGTGTTGGGGATTGGCTTTTGAAAATGAAGGAGTTTCGGGATTGGAGGACTCGAAGAAGCGATGGGGGAACAGATGAAGCTGTCTTGTTTTGTTTCGGAAATCCAGGGGTAGGGAAAACTTATTTGAGGTACGTGGAGAGTGAACCCTTTAAAGAAGTGACTGCCACTAAGGACAGGAAAAAAAAAATTAGCTCCCTAGTGATCGACAGGCTCTGCGATCAAGCAAGGACAGACGATATTGCCGTCGCGTGTTTGTACTGCGACTCTCTTGCTCAACAAGATCAGACAATCACGAACATGATGGGAGCAATTCTGAAGCAGCTGCTGCGAAAAGCGGGAATTCCGGAGCATATACGGGAGGCGTACCGGAAAGGGAAAACCGAAGTTGGTGGTCGGGGTCTGCTACTTCCAGATCTGGTGGGAATGCTGAAGTCCACGATCGCACTACTACCGCAAACCTTTATCTGTATAGATGCCCTGGACGAATGCTTGCCAAGGTACCTGCCAGAACTTCTTGAGTCTCTGAGAGATATTGTTCAGGAGTCACCCACGACGAGAATATTCCTTACCGGAAGGCCCCATGTCAGAGAAGATATCCGAAGATGTTTTGTCAAAGCGGTTATGCTACCGATTAATCCTAACGTGGATGACATCAGGAGTTATCTACAAATGAGGTTAGCCAGAGATCTCGAATCGGATGCAATGAGTGATGATTTACGAGCGGATATTATGAGGATTATCCTGGAAAAGATATCAGACATGTGCGTAGGAATATCTTACTTTTCGGCTCTCTGAATGGTGATATGCTCACTACAATATATATGCAGATTCCTCCTCGTTTCACTTACCATCGACGCCATTTTAGGAGAGATCACAGTTCGTCAAAGAAGAAAGAAGCTTGAAGAGATGACACAAGGGAACGGACTGAGCGACGCATACACGGCCACTCTAAATCGAGTGAAAGCGCAGAAGGGAACAAAATCAATACTCGGAATGAAGGTGCTGATGTGGGTGACGCATTCGGAACGACCATTACATGCCGACGAGCTGTGTCGTGCCATGGGAGTGGAGGTTGGATCTACCGATTTCGATCTCGAAAATGTTCCAACATTGCGGACTCTCCTAGGAGCTTCTCTGGGTCTTGTCACCGTAGAGGCATCTTCTTCTACCGTCAGACTGATACATTTTACTCTTCAAGAGTATCTCTCAGGAGATCCGACCCTCTTCGCTAGCCCCCACTCTTCAATTGCCGAGGTTTGCTTGACATACCTCAATTCTCAATGTATCCGTAACCTTTCGCCAACTCTTTGCTTAGACGCGCCAACTATTCCGCTTCTAGAATATGCTTCCTGCCAGTGGGCAAAGCACGCGGGAAATGAGACGACGGAGAATGTGAAAACACTTGCGCTAAGACTGTTGGATGGATTTGAGGGGCACATCTCTGCTCAGCTTGTACTATGGCGTTATGATCAAGAAATACGTTGGTGGAACATATCCTATGACTCGGTGGGCCGGGTTACGGGATTTACGGGGCTCCATGGAGCAGTATCTTTTGGAATCCTTG
>ML120526.1:0-19488 GCA_003788595.2 Choiromyces venosus 120613-1 | reverse complement strand
CTAGGGTATGGAGCCCTTAGTAATAACCTTACTCTTATACTAAGCAACGTTTCTCTCTTTCTACATCTACTCTTTGCGATTTTGAACTTTTCTTTCTCCTCTAATAGTTTATGGCTAGGTTCCGCTGGCCCTCTCAACTAACTTCCAACACTCCAACCCACAGTCCAAGGCCTTTGCCAACTTTCGGAGTCGCCGGCGAGCCCCCGTCCACTTCCACTCGTATAAACGAGTCAACTCTTCGCCACCACCAGGTCTCTCCTTCTCAGTAAGTAGCACCAGGCTATAGGCAAATGCGAAGAACCCCAATCAACTATTTAAATGTAAACCAGGGAGTTCCAGACACTACAGCCCTGGTTCTAGTGACGGAACCGTGTCGTAGGGGCGTCGTATGAGGCCGTGTACGGGTCGTCTAATGTGTTAACATGGCCTCTATCGATTCACATGTAAATAGAATTTGATACCTGGCGTTTTCCACTTTAATTCTTTATTTTCTGTTCCTCTACATTTCTACATATTTCCATCTTCTTTTCCTTTTCTTTTCGATTGGCGTTCTGGTTAGACTTGGTGCATCTTCTCATTTTTCTTTTTCATGATCCCCATCCTTGTACTTTCGAATCTTAGTCTTGAATTTTGTCGAAAATAGTGTACTACATGCTCCATTTCCGTGAAATGGCTCTCAATTGAACCTCAATATCAAGCTAATGAAGCTCATTTATATGTTGACTGATATCGTATGACAGCCCGTCCATCTTCTCCCCCCGATTCGTCTCTCGATACCCATCGTGTACTGTACAAGTAAGTTAGACATCAACTGTCTCTTTTAACAAACCTTCTCACCGCCATACCGCAATACTAGCTCATTCATTCATTATTATCAGTAATCCGGTTATATTAAATTTGATAACTTGTCAAGTACTTGTCAGTTACATTATATGTTGCCAGGAAAAAGAAGAGAAAAACAATCAAATATATCCCTAACCCTAAGTTCTTCCTTCCTTAATGAAGAAGAAAAAATTTTTAATAGTCCCAGCAAGCGGTGCAAATACAATTGTCCAAAGTCACAACTTCGGTATTGATCCTGTCCTCCATACGTGAGAGTAAAGTATTGTATTGTACACAATCCGGTTCATAGCGGGTCGATTGCGGTACCATGGAGACACAATCTTGACCTCCCCCGCCCGGAATCTTCGACGCCCACTGTGCTACCTGGTATGGGAATCTATCACTACCGCGATAAAGTTCCTCCCCCACCTCCAAACAAAAAAAAAAAAAGGAAAAATTCTCCTTTTGATAGATACCTCAACGGGGCACTGAAAGGACAGAACGGGGTCCCAGCCTAGATCTCAGAGGTAAAGAAGGCTTACCTCTCCGAAGGGGGCAAAAGCGTAAAAAAGGGGGGAAGGGTAAATCGAAAGGGGAGCAAACACTACAAAGAGTGGGCAAAACGCCGCTCGCACACCAGGTAGTCGAATGGTCGTTCGAAGGGGAAAATAAACCGTCAAGGGGAATCACACTCGAGAAGGAAGCAGAAGAAACCTGTAAAAAAAGAGAAACAAAAATATGCAGTATTCGCGTTCCTCGTTGATGTTCTGGTCGTCTCTTGTCTATCGATGTAAAAACTGTGTGGTTGGTCCTTATAAAGGGATCCATGGTACAGCAACCCAAAAAATAGAAACGATGTCCCATCAGCGAAACCTAGCTACAACGACCTAGGTCTACGAAATAAAACCCAACTTTTATCTGGCAAAACCCCAAACCACTTTTCGACACCACAGTACCTTCAACACCATAGCACAAAAATCAGAGCACAACCAATCTTTACAATACCAGAATTGACATTTCCGCGCTCGTTCAGTTCACCAGAGTAAAAACAATCATAATCTCCAACGCACAGTTTGCAAAAGCTTGATTAAGCTTTAACTTTTTAAAAAAACAAAAATAAATTGGAAGGAAGAAGTGCTGGTTTATGGGTTGTATTTGGTAAGCAGTTAGTCACTGTTCATGATATAGTATTATGCGTGCGAATATCAGGAATACAGGTAATAAGTTAGGATATACATGTTTTCTTTGGGGAGGTGTTGGCTACAGTGTTGGAGGTCTCGGAGGTGAAGATTGCGTCTAGCGGGCAGTTTAGTTCCTGTGCTGCGATTTGGCACAATTTAGTGTACAGTCCTTGACCCATTTCTGTTCCACCGTGGGCGAGGAGGATGGAGCCATCGTTGTAAATGTGCATCAGCGCACCAACTTGGTTAAGGTGCACTGCCGTGGCGAAGGATAGACCAAACTTCATCGGAATTAAAGAAATTCCCTGCTGCTTCCATTTATGCGTGCGGTTGAACTCCTCGACTTGCTGAACGCGGGCATCATACTCGGATTCGCCCTTCAATTGAGTAATAATCTGCGGGACATGCCAGTCTTCCAGAGATTGAAGGAAGGGCGTCAACTGGCCCTCCTTGTACAAATTCTTCAAACGGAGATCGTCGACCGACATTTTCAAGTGATCGGCGATGGCAATCATGATGCATTCTGTAATATTGACCTTGTGGAGCGCCAAAACCGCGGAAAGCAGTGTTAGAGTGTTTGTCTTGCAGGCGTGGCCACGGAGGTGAACGTGCGGAATCCGGTAGCAGCTGTCCATGTACGTGAGTACACAGTCCATGGCGGCACCACCAAGATCTTGAAAGTATCCAGCATTGTTGTAGACGTCTGCGTCAAGGACTTGGAGCATTCTGTCTTTTGAAACACCGATTTTCCAATGTGTCTGGAAGGGATTTCGTTGACCGGAGATCATCCTATTACCATTATCAGTATTACTCGGGGAATCATAGGTAGAGGAAAAACATACATATCCTCATCACGGTTAAGCACGCATCTAATCAGCCGGCCAACTTTCTTCGCGGCGACCGCAAGAATACAAGCCAATTGCACCGACCTACTCTCCTTACCACCAAATCCACCACCCATCCTCCCTACCTTCATCACGATCCTAGAACTAGGGACGCCAGTAACCTGCGAAACAAACTCTTGCGTCTCCATGATATTCTGAGTACTAGACCAGACTTCCATCTCCCCGTCATCCGGTCTCGGAATCACCGCGGCAGCATTAGTCTCGAGGTAGAAGTACTCCTGTCCATCCATTCTAGAAGCGCCCCCATAGACAAAGTTACAATCTTTGAAAGCTTCAACGGTAGGTTTTCCTCGAATGAGCATCTTTCCATGCGGGAAGAAGGATTTCGCAGCAATTGCCTTGGAGATGGTCAAGATCGGCGGTAACTCCTTGTACTGAACGTCAACCAACTGCGCCGCTGCCTGGGCAATAGCCGCAGACTCGGCATAAACCATACCAATCGACTGACCATGCGAGTGCACAAAGTCCTTCGCAAAGAATGGCTCGCCTTTCTTAACTGACCCCAGAGATTGCGCTCGTCACCGAGGTCCTTGATATCGACGAAGCCAATCACATCGGGTACTTGTAGCGCAGGGGTGAAATCGACTTTGACAAGCTTAGCATGAGCCTTCTTTGACAATATAAGAGCTCCGAAGAGCTGGCCGTCAATGTTCGGCATATCATCGATGTACTCGGCTTCTCCGGTAGTCTGTTTCAAACTGGGCAAGTGCGCGATTTGCTTTCCCACAACTCTCTGCTCGTATGGGTTGTCATTACCCCTTGATCCATACGAAATACCGTGGTGAATCTCTTCGATGACCTCATGATCGACTTGCTGCACTTGGGTTTCAAGCTTCAATTCCGCAGTGACTTCGTGCCAGAAACGGAAAAAGAACGAGAACGAGAACGCGAGCGTCTTACGGTAAGTTGGCATACCACTGGGCACGGTAAAGCCAAGCGGGGAATCCTTAAAATAATTAGCCCATCATGAAATATAACTTGGTAGGGTTAGGGTTACCTTTTCTATTGCTGCCATGGCACCTTCGAGGACGGTATTGTCAAACCGCCGCTTGCCAAGGAGTGCCTCCATAGTGTTTGCCTTGACTGTTTTTGGGACCATTCTACTCTCGTTAGTGAAGACAAATTGACGGTGGGATAATGTACAACCCCTCCATAAGCCAGTGAGATATCCATAACAACACTACTCTCATCGAGAACAACCATGAACCTAGCTGTGACAATAGCGATATCATCCTTTCGCTTGGCCTGCTTGTAAGACTTGATTACCTCCCGAGTACTCTCTACTGGCAACGGAATAGTCAACTTCGTAATGATAGCATCCGCTGGTAATGCCGTCGTCCGGTAGGCGACAAAGAACTCCTTCATCGGCAACGGAAACTCGCCATGAGTCTTTGATTGGGCAGTAAGAACAGTGCCAGAGGCGATGAGCAGGGGGTTGGGATCAGATATCGGCGAAGCAGTAACAATGTTTCCAGCAGGCGTGGTAGTATTCCGAATCTATCACCCCATTAGTCCCAGCCAACAACTAAGCAGAGTGGAAAGAAGAGGGGGACGAACCTGTCTACCGGCAAAACACCTCAACTGCTTCCTAACAGCCTCAAGGACAAACCATCTCTTACCCAACTTCGTGTAACCCTCCAAACACGCCTTTTGCAGAACCGGTAGGGAGGTATTCCCGCCAATGATGACTTCTCCCTTCTCCTCATTGATAGAGAATCCCTTGAGACCGTCACCGACATATACCAACACTCCATACTTCTCGTGCTTGAACTTGACCTCGGCCTTCGCTTCACTGCTCCCGGTGACAATCTTTGCAGACGGTTACGCGTGCTTGAGCTCAACGAGTTGCTCAATAGTAGTAGGCCTAAACCAGACCTTTTTCTCATTCCCGTAGAAGATGGGCTGCTTAGTGTACTTCTTCAATGCAGGCGGGTATATAATCTCGGTATGAGGCTCGTAAGACTTAAAGTTGAATTGCGGGAATGAGTATTTACCCCCGATTACATCGACTTCGGTAGCGGCTTATTCCCGCCAGAGGGTAATTGACAGCAGTCATCGCGCCCGCAAGTTTTCAGCGGAGCGCCATACGTAGCGCCGGAAAGCGGGACTTCTTCGGTCTCTGTGATACTCGTTTCGCCGGAGCTCTCCGTTTCATCACTCGAGCTCTCGTACGCCGATGGCTTTGTTGCTGCTGCAGGTGTATCTCGACAGCACCCGCCAGGATGTCCGCAACTGCCGGTTCCGGAACCCTTCGTTCTGGAGATGTAATTTCCGCCCAGTTCCCCTTCTACTTTTGACTTCTTCCCCTCAAACACAACGCTGCCCAAGTCTTCCCTGACGAAGCTCTTAGCCGCATCAAGGATGGGTTTATACCCCGTGCTCAGACAAAGATTCCCATCCAGCGCACCCTCCAACTCCACCATCTCCTCACTGAGCACATACCGTCGCGTCACGGGATCATACGAATTCCACAGAAGCGCATATAGACTTATGATGAGGCCGGGCGTGCAAAAGCCACACTGGGAGCCATGCAGGTTTGCAATTCGTTCTTGTAGTGGATGAGGATTCACAGCGGTACCGAGTGCTTCGACTGTGATTACCTGTTTACCCTCCACTACCCAAACCCATCAGCACTGTACAAACTCAACCGCAGAGTGGAATTAAAGAAAGAGATAGAGAAATGAAGAAACAAACCACTCAAAACCGGCGCCAAACAAGCATTAACCGCCAAATGCTCTATCCTCCCACCATCCTGTGCATCCTGCACAACAACAGTACAAACCCCATACCCGCCCTCCCCACACCCCAACTTCGTCCCCTTAAGTTTCCGCTGCGAACGGATAAAGTCCAATAGCGTCACTTCAGGATCTACACTTGTCAAAGTAATTTTCGTGCCATTGAGGTAGAAGTGTAAGCTCGAGGATGTATAAGTGCTCTGTATAAGTGGGGATAAAGCTTCATTCGCGGTTGGTTGGGCCGCAGAGGATTTTGGGAGGTCTTTTCTTTTTTTTTTTTTTTTGGTAAAAGAGAAAGTAAAATGGAAAAGGGAAAGAAAATATTTTTTGAGATTGTTGCCTAGCTAGAAAGGATGAAGATTGGATGGTATCATAGAAAGGAAGGAAAGAAGGGCAGGGCTTTATTTTACCGGTACTTTGCTTCACTTCACTCTCTTTTACATACTTCCCATCCCATCCCATCCCTTCACTTCTCAGTGATTAAATTCGGTTTGCATGGGTCACCGCTATTATCACCAATCATCACCGGAGACAGAATCTGAATCTGTAGGCCCACTTTAGAAGTGGCGTCCATCCCAAACAAAGGTGGGGGGATTACTATCGGTCCTAGCATTGTTCGTGGCGTGGGCGGCCGGCTCGGTTATCGATCAGGATGGGGAGGACGGTTGTTCCACCTTCTTCCCTTCCCTAACCTTTTTGCTTTTTTTTCCCCTTCCCGCTCCGCTCACCCTGCAGTGTTCCTGTTTGGTTCCCGGTTTTGCTAGCTATTCATAATTTTCTGACGTTTGCAAACACGACTTGGTCTGTATATAGCACCAAGACTGGATGGATGAGACCTGGCGAGAAGTAGATTTCAAGAAAAGAAGAGTGCTCTCAGGAGCAGTTTTAATCGTCTCACTGCTTAGATCCAGGTCACGGTTTCTGATTTTATGCGTTGTTGGGCTCTGTGCTTTGGTCTATTGTACATATGCAGGAATATGGGACCTAGTCGTGTTCGCAAACGTCAGAAAATTACGAGTACAGTACCGTAAAATCTGGTCGTTAATGAACTGGCCTGGACTAGGACAGTTTGCAATCAACGAAGTTTCTGAAATTGATGATAGGCCAAATATTTCTTCGTTTCAAAAATTCCCAAAAGCTTAGTTTTCTTAGTACTGGAGATTCTGAAAAGTCCTAGTCCAGGCCAGTTCATTAACGACCAAATTTTACGGTATCAGAGTACGATAAATTTCATGGTTACAAGAAAAGGTGCGACAAATTACTCTACCACTGCCCATTCCGAGTTGCTTTACCATATCATACGTACTCCTGCTGGCAGGTATAATAGGTAGGTAGGTAAGCAGTGATTGGTAGCAGAATTGCAAATTACTCGTGGCCCTGGTTAATAACATATCCGCACTAATCTCCAATCCCATACCTAACACCCACTAGCAGGTTTGAGAAGGGCACTGAGAAGCAAAAAAAAGGATCGATCGGTTTTGCGTGCACCGATGAGAAACGAAACAAACGACGAGGGGAATCACTCGCTAGGTAGACAAGCGGAAGGGAAGAAGTTCACTTCTCCAACAACCAGACCGTAGAAAAGGGGAACCGTAAATAAAAAGGAGAACAAACACTGCTAGGAGGGGCAATCACCGCACGCACAACTAGGAGACAAATTTATTCATCCAAAGGAAAAATATAATTCCGTCACTGGAATTGCTATTGAAAGTAAAACAAAAAGAAATTCGTAAAAGAGAAAATAAATCCGTGTTCCCGATCTCGATGTCCGCTCTCCTCTTCTCGTCCGTTTCACTCCCGATGTTCGTCCGTCTCTTTTTCCCGTCTTGTCTCTGTCTCCCCCGTTGTTTCATGATGCTCGCCCAGCCTATGTAACAATTTTCCTTGCCAAGACATCAACCCATGGTAACTAGCAACCAAACCCCCCGGTAACTAGCAAACAAAACAATTCCCCTCATCAACTAATTGTCTAAACCCTGACCCTCACGATGACTAGCCTGTCCGATGAAAATAAAACACAACTTCTAGCTAGAACATCGCAGACCATTTTCTTTCCCCACAGCACTCACTTCTATTATACACTTCCGCCCTACCACCACCGCCCAATGAATCAAATCAATCAATAAATCCCTGCACAGCCACTCACTCGCCACGAGTAGATTACCTTCCAGCACCCATCAAGTATGAGTAAAGTCAGCTTCTTAATGAAATGAAATATTTCTCATTGTTTTGAAAATAAGTGTAGTGGACTCACACTTGCTTATTGTCAATTTTGTGATATGCCTGCATCGTCCAGTTTCCATCCAGTTGTATGCGGTAAGCGAGGCACTTTAAAGCAAAATTTTAATAAGGTTTGTTTTATCCCTTAGCACTCGATGTCGTAGAACACCCCCCCCCCAAAAGGATGGAAGGAAACCGATCCACTGGTTACAACTCTGCTATACATCACTGAAACAAATCTATAGCCTATTCACACCATCTTTTCATAATACAACCTGCACAAGAATGAAGAGAATCGGGTCTTAATAAGCACAGTAAACTAACACAAAGATACATTCTACATAGAGCCAACCACATGCACCTCACTTACAGGATAAACTATAATCCGAGCTCCAAACATATCCAAATCCCAGAAGTAAACAAATGCAGATTTACCCCCCGTATATTCAAGCGCTTAGTCAAGAATTATTCTTTTAACACACCCAGGAGTAGTGCATCCCAAAATATATAAAAATCTCAATGTTTCCAGGCACAGCCACTGTACTTGTATCATAAGTACTGTTTGAATGCGACTGTATGTCTAACTACTATCCGGAAATACATCGTCCCTACCTTCTTTCATCAACTTAGGTCACCCCTCCTCCCCTACTATTCCCGTGGAAAAGTAGCAGATTATCTCCTCAACCAACAATACTCCTATCCTGGAGTCAAAACTGTAGTCCGGAGTTCGAAATCCGAGTGATAGCACATGATACTCTTCAATCTCCAATAAAGAAAATCCTGGAAGAGAGGTGGGGGTTAGCTTCGCAGTTGCTCACCCGACTTATTATGTTATTACATAGTCTGGCGGAGCTGAGTTTGGGGCGTTGCTAGGGTAGGGGGTGTTGTTTGGGATTACCTAGAGGATATGTCACACTTGAAAACCTCTGCGAATCTTCGTTTATTTATTTTACGTTGGATATTTCGCCGTCTACCAATCCTGAACGCGTATGGAATTTGTGTAAGACTTCTTGGAAGCGGATTTCCTTAAGGACTTGTTTCTCAAGTCGCACGCTTTGGTGGTTTCGCTGGAAAACCTGGGGGATGGGGGTAAGTTGGGTACGGTCTCTTCCGGCGTTGCGAGATTCTCGAGTTGCGAGAGTGGCCGCAGAAAAGTGGGGGTATAGTTAACCCTGGAACCACGCTTAACCTATAGGAGGATTAATAACCTCAAAACAAACCGTCAAACTATGACGAACGATGGCGTAGAGTCCAAGTACAATAGAAGTAGATATAAAAGATTGTATCATAATACTGGTACTTTTAATAAAAAAAGAAACTCACCTTTGACACCCTCCACATAACACCTGATAACACGATGCCGGTTTACTCAAAGCCTCTAAGACTTCCAGAAATCTTTAGTCTTGAAGAAAAAAAGCATATGGCGATAACCTGGATTGAGAGGGAAGTACATGATGGACTAGCATAACCCCCCTCGAGGTCTCGAGGCGTCATTCAAAGACTGTTTGGAATTGTATTACCGGGCAAATAAAGAACCCCAGGCTTGGTAAAGTGACATATATCCAAGAGTACAAGGCTAGTATTCTTGGTTCCTTCATCCTTATAACTAAGAAATGGAATTCACAAATAGTAAAGAATAAGTAGTAATAGATTTAAAAGGCGTTTAAGGTTTTTTTTTTTTTTTAAATACACAAGAGAAAAGAAAGGAAGAATAAGAGTGGAGAAATAAAATTTTAATAAGAAAAAAAAGAATAATACAATCGCAGAAAGTTTTAAAGAACAAGAAAAAACAACTTTGAAAAACAATAGTAAAATGGTTGATATTATGAGTTTATAAAAGAACTTCAGGAAAAACAATATTGTCAGTTGCTGCTGGCTGTTCCACAGATGTCAGAAGTGTCAGGCCAGTTAGGGATGTGACTCGAGATAGTGCCACATATAGTTGACCATGAGTAAAAGCATTAGATCTTAGGTCTACATGAACATGAGTCAATGATTGCCCTAGGGATTTATTGACACTCATGGCAAAGCATAAGCGAATTGGGAACTGCTTTTGATGAAGGATAAAGGGTAGGTCTTCTTCATTTGTTGTAAGCTTGATGCGTAGAAGAAGTCAGATCTCGCCATTCCATCTTCCACCAATAATAGACACCTTAATGCAATTTCGCCCAATCTCAATCACACGCATTCTTGTCCCATTACAAAGCCCATGCTTTGGACTAAGATTCCTAATTAGAATCACTGGTGCCACAACCTTCAGTCTTAAATATGAAGGAGGAACTACTGGTAAGTCAATACTCTGCAAGTATTCTGCTGCAAACATCTCATCCACTTGACCATTGTCAATACCAAGATCAACAGTATTAACAGCCAGAAATGTTGACTCCAAGCCTGGCATTTCAGAAAGAAGAATATTATTGAACTCAGTAACAGTTTCATTTTTGTAAGCCAGGATAGCTTTTCCTGCAAAGGTATTATAGTTGGATATGGCTTCTTCTAGCACAGAGCAAGGATAGATTTGGTTGCAAAGTTGTTCAGCAGTAAGCACTTGTTGAATATATACTGGAATTAGAGTTCTTCCATATGTTAATGGATTATTAACCAGGGATTTAACAAACCCCAGGAATATTTCATTCTCTTCATTAAGGACAACTCTCATATTTTGTGAAAGTCATAATATTTGCAACCATCTCCAGAAGGATGCATGTTGAATACATGCTAAGACAGTGGCTTCTCGAGACCCCCTTCTAATAACTGGGAGAATTTGGGCAAAATCACCACTCAGTATTATTGGAATACCCTCAAAGAAGCGAGTTTCTGATATGCTGCAAATATCATTGAGTGTTCGATTTACACTCTCAAAACATGCCTTGTATTGCATTAGAACTTTGTCCCATATAATCAGGCTTGCTTTCCGAATTAACTTTGCAAGGTTTGAGCTACTCGAAATGTTGCACACCCCATAGACATCATTGATGATAGGAATTTTAAATCTAGAATGTGCAGTCCTTCCTCCTGGTAACAACTGTGCTGCAATGCCTGATGAAGCAACACAAAGTACAATCTTTCCTTGACTGCGAAAGTGGCTGCATATACAGTTGTATAAAAATGTTTTGCCTGTACCAGCTGGCCCATGAAGAAAATACCCACAATTCTGATTTGTTTGCCTCTGTTGATTTTCCTATCTTTCTCCAATAGCTTCAACCATCAGGTTAAAACATTCTCACTGCTCTGTATTCAGTACACTCTGCATCTGTTCTGCTAGTCTTGCTTCTTCCTGGACATCATAGTCTGTTTCTTCTGCAATGAAAGAATTCTTCACTCTTGCATGCTGTCTCTGAAAGGACCACTCAAGCTGAGGTTTTGGCAAATCATAATCCACTAAGTGAGCACCATATTCACTCAATAGTTCCTCTATCAGAAATAGCCCACAATCTAGCATGATGATACCATCTGCCAAACCCAGGTTGTTTGCATTTTCAGGTACAAAAATGCTACCAGTTTCAAACATATGGGGAATATCATCACAAAAAAGTGTACCAAATTCCTGCCAAATAGCTGATGGGTTTCCAATTGTAGTATGATGGAGGGCTAAGGCAAATAGTTGCCTCAATGCTTTCCCTGTCATAAAGGTGGCACCCTCTCAAAATAAAGAAACCCATTCTCCATCATCCTCCAGTAATCCCAGTGCAATGCAGGCTAGCTTGAAGGTTGGATGTTCCATGTTGTCTATTGTTCGAAGGTCTTGAAAGCTTTTTGGGCTCCTTATTACTGTTAACAAAAGCCTCAGATAGTACTTTTCACCCATAAATGGACTTGTAGAGTACATTCAACCAATAGATATTCCCCGTTGCCACTTCTTCCAACCAATTTTATGCACAAATACAAAGTGCTCAAGGAATTCGTGATATAAGTATCCACAACCATCCTGATTTTCCAAATTATACTTCAGGAATGCAGTCAATGTTGAAATAGAATCTTCTATCCTTTGCCTTAATGCGTCATGATCTACCTGGTCTGAGAAATAAACTAGTTGGTCGCCTGGGAGATGTATGACGAGGTGTTGGACTAGTGGCTGTTCCTCATGGGTTCCATATTCAAATAGGTGCCACATTGCCTCTGTGGGCCCAATATATCATCCATGTAGGTAGCAGTCGATTTCATTTTCCTGGTCTGGGGTTTGTAAATTGACATGAGCTGTCACTCTGTCACCACCTTTGTAAATATACTTATAGATGTACTTAACGGCACGAATTGATCCATATACTTCAATGTTAATATGTGCCTTATATCATAGTGAGAGGTATGGGCTATGTAGAACCACCCTTCTATTATCAACTGTGATTGTTGATGCTGGACCTCCACTTGGAGCTGGTAGAGTATAGCTTTGACCTGTATTCCGACGCTGATACAGGGGATAGCTATTTTCTTGGACAATAGTTTCCTGCTGAAACTGATGTAGATATCCCTTATTACAGAGATTTGAGATCAACAGGTTTACTCTATCCATACATAAATCCTGATGATTTCCCCCTGCACATGATGTATGCACCATATTAGACTTTATTATATTTGCAAGTTCTCTGGACTGGTTGTCTATTCCTACTGGTAACTCAGTGGAGATCAGATTGTTAATATTTTCAGCTGTAAGGAAGTTGTCATCTGTTTTGAGAAAGAGGAGGAGGTGGAGGTGTGGCAGGCCTCTCTTTTGGTATTCTATGGTCCAAATTCATCCTTGCCATTTACCAAAGATCTCTTTATGATGTATTTGGTCAAGCAAATCTTTCATCTTAAGGTTGAAAACACGAGCAACTAAATCCGGACGATCTGCAGTAAGTTGGTGTGGCAACAATTCCTATTGTATCTCTTCCCATTTAGGATTTACTGCATCAGCAAAAATATTATCTTGCGCCCGATGCGTCCTGTGCGTCTGACGCACAGGGTGCCCGTAATGATAACCATTAACCAGGACGTACTGTCGAGCTGACGTCGCGTCCTGACGTCGAGTCGTGCACCTGGTATGTCCTGACGGTATTCGGGCATAGACCCCTACGCCAGGTGCGCCCTGACAACGTCTGATTCTGCGCTCTTGCATCCTAACAATGTCTGATCCTCGGGTGTTGCATCCTAACAACGTCTGATTCTCGGGTGTTGCATCCTAACACCATCTGATCCTAGCCTGTTGCGTCCGGACGCTACTTGATCCTAAGCTCTTACATTGTGGCGACACCTAATTCTGGCGTCTTCCACCCTGACGTCGCATCCTCGCCTGTGTGCATCGGGATTCCATGATACTCACGAAGCATGCCCTGGTGCCGCCTATCATCAGGCTTTTCCATCCAGATTCTTTCTACGTGATGCTCCTCTCGTCTGGATCCCCCCCTGCATACACAATTTGCCCAGATTTCACCTCGACCGCGACATCTCATCTTGATGCTACTACTTCATGTCTGGACCTCCTCAGGATGCCTTCCGAAGTGTGGTGAATTACCCCTGACGCCGTCTGCACGTTGTGCCCGGTATTGCCCAATCTTCCCAACTCCCTCCTGATATCCGATATACTACATTGTGATCGTCCTGACACCCTCCGGATGGCTGCTTTTCATAGATTCTATGGTGAATATCGCCCTGATTATTCCTTTGTACTACGTCCTTTGGTTTCTATTGTAGTCTCGTCATAGTAAGCTAAATCAAATCTATTACACATAATCTTTACATGTTCTTAATTCCCCTTAATCACCCTCAGTGACAGTCCCACCCCCCCGCTCATCATCGTCCAGCTTACAACGACATCCCCGCTGGTGCTGCTTGCACTTCCTGAGAATCCCCAAGGCTCAACAAGACCCTCCGAGATAGAGAAGGGATCCCCGCTGGTGCTGCTTGCGATTCCTGAGAATCTCCAAGGCTCAATGACACCCCCCAAGATAGAGAAGGGATCCCCGCTGTTAGGCATATGGAAAAAAGGGCCAAAGTTACCCGGCCTTTACATAGGATTATTTCTACCATACCCCTGCAGCCCCCATGTAGGGACCGGGCGTCATTACGGTATGACGGTCGAGTTGCGTCCCGACACTTTAGCCACAATAAATGGCACCTTCAGCATAACACCATATACGTCGTCGCCGTCCATCCGACCGGATGCTGTCCGTAGGATATATGAGAAGGCACCTTTGGCGACTCATGGGAAGTGACTCGGAGGAATTTGGTTAAGTTTTGAGCAAGTTATTACCTTGTACATTAGCAGTTAAATATTATGGCTGATAAGTGATGGGACGATTTGGGAAGAAACCTTAGTGACTGAATATCGTGAGCCTATGGCACCGACGGGTAGCCATAGAGCCGAGCCTTTTGCTTTGAAAGAAGTAGTGCCCCAAGAGGGCCTACTCGAGAATCGGTATGAGAGGTTTTCGCTGGATAAGCTATTGGCTCGATCCAGAGCAAAAAACCCTATATATCTGATGGGCCTTGTGATGCATCAATATGCGACACAATGGCCGCGCTCATTCATTAAAGCTGATCACTTTATGTTTTGAGGCAGAACAATTGGTATAGTTGCCATTAGGGCGGCATACTCAAATTAAGTTCATATAGTGGAGAGATCGAAGGCTACCTACTGGAGAGGTGTTCACACCCCCCAGAAACAATAGGAGTTCGAAGAGATCAAAGCTAAGCAAGACAAATATTCTCAGGGTCAAAGGTGTTCGCACTTAAGAAAGTTAAGAGGTTTTTGACGGAGGTACTTAGATAGTATGGGAGTTGGTTGTAGCCCACGATAACCCAGACGCGGAATATAAATATCGAGGTACCCCCAGCTATCAGAAACATCAAGCAACGGAGAAGAGATCTTATTAATATATTTATTACCTTACTCTTGAAAAAACTATTATTACACATATCTTTTATAAATACTTCGGAAAATATGAGCCTACCTTAAACGATCTTCATTTTATCCTACTTTACATTATTTCAAGAAGCCTACGGCCTAGACCTACCGGCTCTATCTACGGTTGGACTACCCCGTAACACCCGCTGGTGCTGCTTGCACTTCCTGAGAATCATCTGGACTCAGAGGACCCAAACCTTGTAACTGAAGCTTCCAGGCTACCGACGTCTGGCTCAAGTCACACCAGCTGTCAGTTTCGGGTGATGGATTCCGACGTTCCTGATGTCCCACTAGGTCCAAGTTCCGGTCATTAGTGTGTCGCAGTACAGGCTGTGTAGAAGTGTGGTTGGATATCTGACTCTCGAGCTCAGCGCTTACGGCTTCCCAATCATCGTCGTATCCTTCACGGCAGTCCCGCTGCACCCCATGAACTTGCGCAACCCTCTTATCGATTGTTGCTCGAATATTTTCGACAATCATATCCTGGATCCTCTGTGGGCACTTACCCCAAGTTTCTTTTTGCCGGTCAAAAAGGTCTTGTATGTTTGGTAACAGGTTAGCCGCCCCGGTCGCGAATGAACAGTTGGATGATTCAGAGACTCACCCCCGGCTCCCTCAGGCTTGAAGTCCCTGGGCTCCTGATATATCCCCATTTGCCATGCATGCAGTGTATGGCATATTACGGTGCACGTCAAGCAGATCATAGTGCCATTGATGCGCGCAAGAAACCCAGGATCCACAATACCTTGCATCTTCTTCCCTGCAAAGTACTTACAGAAAATCGCCTCAGGAATCTGGGGTGCAAGGAATCGTAATGTCAGGCCCTGGGTTACGTCCAATTACAGTCAGTAGTGGTCACTATATGGCAGGCGTCTGGTGGAGACAAACATTGTACCCTCTTGGGTCGCACATAAACCTGTCCCATTCCAACAGATAATCGACTCTGCGCGCCATAGCTGTGGGATCGTCTGGTAGACTGTATAACTCCACAATCTCTTTCTTCACCTCATGTACAAACTGGGATCGTACCCCAGAGTGTTTTTGGCGTATCTTTCTAGGTTAGTATTGCATTCTGCGTTGCGTCATATCTGTTTGAGTCCACTTACCAAACTTATGCACTGCTCTGAGGGTTGGATGTTTTTGGCATCTGCAATATTAGCAAGCGCGGCATCCCAAACTTTGTGCACCTGGGCCGTCAGAGCAACAACATTCAGGAGTGGCTGCTCAAACAGGGTGTACCATAGAATCAGAGTCTTCGCATCATCTAATATGGCCCTTTCCACACCTGTCACTAGATTTCGCCGAGAGTGAGGAGCTGGACTAGAGATCAGGGTACCAGACACAGGACCACGCATGCTGCCCAGTGGGCATGATAACCGTGCATCACTCGATGATGGGAACATTGGAGGACTGTAGGCTCTCCGCTGAATTATGCGTCCAAGATCCGTGGTCGTACGCCGAGCAGGACCTATCTCCTGAGACCCTGATGTGGTCGAAATGCGTATAGTTCTCGCCCGATTGTCTCCCTTTCTGTTAGCTACTTGTGAGCCATGCTCACATCTTGATCCGGGGCCATCTGCAATATCGATGCATTCTCCATCAGGTTCGGTGTCTGATTCCGTTTCGTCTGGTCTGTGGGAGATTTGGTACTCATCACTACTATCGTCCGATAGATGCACTGTTTGGGTATTTGGTTGACCATTGGGTTCGGTTTTGAGTTCTGCATGCGCCGTGGTCAGCATTGTGCCCTTCCGTTGGCGCTTCAGTGCTCTTCCTAGTAGGCTTGCAATCGGGGGTGGAGAAGAATCCCGAGTGGAGGACGCGTCTTGAGATTCGTTTTGACGTGTTCTAGATCTCCCTTGTCCGGATCCCATGGTACTGGGTTGCATGTCGCGTCTACCTCTGTATAGATTGCCGACTCGGGGTGCTGGCTGACTGCGTGTATTGGCCTGTTGCTTACTCATGGTGTAATAGGGTAGTTAGAGTAAGGTAAGTTAGGATTCAGGCCAGAGTAAAATCGTAGGTATCTCAAGCACAGTTTGGTCAAGATGAGAAGTTTGTATAGCTTTCTTGTGTTGTATACAACACGTCACCTCTTATACACAGGGCTCCCCAGGGGGGGAGGGGGCGCACAGGATCACTGACTGTCACTCGTTATTGAAGCAAGAGATTTGCCTGCAAAATGGCTTTTTCAGAGTGTTCAACATTATGTTCGTAATAATCTAAGCATTCTCAACTACGATTGGACTCAAGACTCCGGCATGAAAAAATTAGACGAAATGAGGGTGTTGTTAGGGTGGGTGGCTTAATAAAATCTAGCCATGAATGGTATTGTTTACCGACACTATTGGCACTACGGTATTCTCACGTTTCCTAACTAGCACTAGAAGTGTCTGAAATTGTCTCCTGGCGTCGAGTCAACACAGTTTGAACACCCAAGAGGCTGAATTCAAGCAATATAACCTACTTGAGCATGGATGTTAGTGATGAGACGGACAAGAGTTGTAGCCCAGCCGTTTCTGACCAACTTCAAACCCCGGTCTGTCTCATCACTAACCTCAATACCCTAGTAGATAATCGACATACCATGAGCTGGCTCTAGGCCAGTTAACGATAGACAATACGAGATGTGCCAAATCAAGAAAACACCAGACGCCAAAGTAAGGGGGCATGGAGCTATCACTATTATGACATACCAGGCACTCGAGATCAAAACGACTAGCAATATGAGACTCCAAAGCAAGGGCATCCCACCGTATCTTTACTATCATATAGAGGCACTCAACATCACAAAAGATCCTGAATTAGTTAGCAAATTTTTAAACTTTTTTTTTAGACTAAGAGATAAAGCTCCCTATCTAAAAACTACCTAACAAAAAGCTACAGAGCAAAAAAAAGAAAAAAGCTATGAAAAAAAGCTACAAAGGGATTATTTATGGGGACCCCGGCGTCTTGTTCCTCGCCGGGGCGCAGGGGGGGTCTCCAGGGCCGGAGGAATTGGGTCCGGGGTAGGGGGGCGAGAGGTGGCCTGTGGGAGGGCCCGGCGCCATTGGGGGGCTCTGCGCAAAGAGGGGGCTCGGCGCACAGGGGGGGGCGTCAGGGTCCGGACAACTGGTGGAGCCGGGGAGGAGGCAGCAGGGGGAGAGCTGCCGACAGCGCCGGGAGTCGTAAGGAACTCAGCCATCCAAGGCTGCTGTCGGACAAGATCAAGCAACATTTTGTGCTTGTCTTGCTCCGACAGGCCAGGAGGCTCACCGGCAGCGACGGGGGGGGAGTCCGGGCTCAAGGGACCCGGTTCCTCGTCCATTTCTTTGTCCTCGTCCTATGTGTTTGTGATTAGCTAAGATGGTAACTAAAATATGGTTAGGGTTAGAAACTTACGTCTTCGATCACAATGGCATGTTCGCCAGGATCTTGCCCCTCCTCCTCCTCCTCCGCCTCCTGCTCCTGCTCCTGCTCCTCCTCCACCTCTACCTCCTCCACCTCCACCACCTCCTCCTCCTGCTCCTCCTGCTCCTCCACCTCCACCTCCTCCACCTCCTCCTCTTGCATGGCCTCCCGAATATCTCTGGCCCGCCCACAGTGATCCCAGACCTTGCGGTCGAAGAAGGGATATCTACCATGGGCAGGCGCGGGGGTCTGGTCACGATCCTCTCCCTCACTGAGGCGTGGCTCCAGGACCATCAGGTCCAAGGGGTGTTTGCCATTGTTGGCAAGGAGCCACGGCAGGATGTCCTCATCTTCCCGAAGAAAGATGAGTTCCTGGAGTGGGAGAGGATCGGAGGGCACCCGACTAAGTAACCGGGTGCCCTCACCAGTCGCCCCGAGGAGATATCGGGGGCATCGGATTGCCCCCTCCACACGCTGCCGCTTGACTACTCCGAGCACACTTTCAATGCTCGGTGATGCCATGACTCCCCAGGCGATTCCCTGGTCGGAGTCATTGGCACACCAGGGGTAGCCAAGGAATGGGTGCCCAGTTTCTCGGGCACCCGACCGATGAACAATGTGGATCCTTATTGCCCGTGGGCAATAAGGGGAGGCCCAATCCGATTGAGCCACTGATAATATGTGTTAGCACGAGGATAGTATATAATATATGGGAGGGGGCGACACTTACTCAGAGGTCCCTCGACCTCACCACCAACCTTCTTTCCCTCCACCAGACGACGCCCGTTTGACGTCTGCAGGTTCCTGGCCATGTCACAGACCAAGAGCCTGAGGTGGCGCTCCACTTCCCCGATGTCATCAGCCCGGTAATTGTCTTTAACAAGCGCAAGCCGGGCCGCGACCGGGGGAAGGGAGTGAGCATACCCAATGACCGAATCCAATTCAGATTCGGTCAGGCGGCGGAGGTCCAGGGAGTGACCAGTCAAGTGCGACTTGACATAGTCGCGCCAGGCACTGTACACAACAGTGATCTGGCGTGGGTGCGGGAACCCACACCAGCTTTTGGCATACGCTATGTCGCCATAGCGTCTCCTATGAGTATTAGTTTAAATGTTTCTCACAGATGAGGGTAGGTTGGGTTTCACTTACAAGGAATCCTCCACTGCCAGCTCGAAGGGTAGCCTCTCCAATGAGGTCGACTGGCTCGGGCTGTTTGCAACCGTGCGCCCCAGCTCTCTCCATTTCACACTCCACCCATGCTGCTCGACAGGCTCAACAGCGGGACGCCTAAGAAAAAAAAGGAAAGGTTAGTAATTATCACATGATAAAACTTAGACAGACTCTACTTACTT
>ML120525.1:153820-189277 GCA_003788595.2 Choiromyces venosus 120613-1 | reverse complement strand
TCTTCCGATCTGGAAAAAGGAAGGACGAGAAGGGAGAAAAAATATGGCAGGAACTTGAACTTAAACAATAAATAAGAGATAAAATTAGGGAGAACAGAAGAAATGAAGGAAGAAAACAATTATGGGCCAGGAGAACAGGATACTTTGATGTAATGTATGATTGGTTGATTGATTGTGCTGCAGGAACGAAAATTAGTTGGTAGATTGTGGAGGAAGTGTTAAGTTTTAATTTATAGACCTTGGAAATTATTGCTAGGGTTTTGTTGGCAGGAGGTAGTCCAGTTTGTGTGGGTTGTCAGGTTGTGGATCACTATATAAGGAACAACAACTTTTCAAATTTAAGTAGAGAGACAAAGTGATGGACAATAGATATAGCATCAAGGAACACAAATATATTATCTTTATTTCCCCTATCCTGTTTTTTTTCTTTTTACTTCTTTGGTGTGATTCCCTTCGACAAATTCGTTACTCCTGAAAAAAACATTCTACTTCCAGCAGTGTGATTAGTATTTTACCTATACCTGGCAGTCAAGGTATTTGTTCCTCTTTCAAGTGACTCTTCCCTGTTTTACATTTGTTAACCTTTAGACAAGTGACCCTTCTCCAGCTTTCGTGTTGCAGGCTGGACCTCATTCCTGTCATTTCAGTACTAGGGTGAGTTGTGGATATGAATTCTGTTGCTTCTACCTAGGTAATGATAGAGTTAGATTGCAAATAAACTAAGAAATTCCTCTTGATTTCACGTCTGATAAAGAGCTCAGATGGCATTGCAACATTGTATTCACTGTCGGCAAGAGAAATTGGATGAGGCCTATGATTGTGACTGAAATGGTCAATTGAAGAAGACATGTCGTCAATGTCTGGTATGTATTGATGACTGCCCTAAATCTTTGAGATTCCAAAAAGGAAAGCAAGGGTACTAATTCGAAGATGTAAAGGATTTGAGAAGGAATCAGTGAGTTGCCCATGTGGGGTAAAATCTACAAGGGGGGGAGGCAGTTATCCAAAGGGGGAGAGTTAATGAAATGATTAACTTTGCTTATATCCAGAATAGGACAAACTGGGGCACACATAACCTAGGCTAGATGGATATTGTCTGCTCTCACTATCATGCTCTACACTGGAAGGGTGAGATAAAGAGAGGTGGATAATTGGGTGTACAAAGTTTCGAATCATGCTGCAAGCATGGGGATGTGGTGATTGAACGATTGCCTGATCTCCTAGAACCACTCTCCTCATTGCTAGATGGTGAAGATTCAAAGTCAAAACAATTTCGGAAGGACCTTAGACGCTGGAATAGTACCTTCGCATTTACCTCCATCAAATATAATATGGATCAGCCTAATATTGACACTCGTGGAGGCATCCAGGTCTTTAAAGTACATGTGGCCATATACCACCTACAAGGGCCATTGATTCCACCAGCTAGATGGAATGCTATCTTCTCACAGATCTACCTCTATGACCCAGAGTTCGTTGCCCAAGTATGCTCTGTGCAGGCTCCGGAACTTGAAATGGAGACTATACTCGAGCTAACCCATATGCTACAAGACTGCTCTCCTTTTATTCCCTTATATCAGAAAGCCAATGAACGGATCACTCAGATAGACCCAGCACAACTGAAATATAAAGTCATGATAGATCCCCAAATGCAAATAGTGGTACAAATCGGGGCAGACAGACATAGAGAGAATATACCAACAGTAAATGAGGTGGCAGTGGTTGTTCTGGATGAGTACAGAGAGAGAGGTTTCTGTGATATTATTCTCGCAAGCAGAGTGAAGGGTGCAAATGGTACAGATCAAGATCTAACTATTATCAATCCAAACCATGTCTCATACCTGGCACTCCATTATGTTCTCTTGTTCCCAAGGGGGGAGGCTGGCTGGCACTGGGGTCGTACTTTGAGAAATGAGATGGGACAATGAGAATCTGTTAGGATGCCACAAAGGTCATTCTATCGATACTGCTTGCACATGCATACCGATGAGCCTCTTACAATCTTTAAAGCTCAAAGGCTATTCCAACAGTTTGTGGTCGATGCTTGGGCCATCTGTGATCAGAACAAGCTTTTATGGTTAAAGGCACATCAGTCAAATATCCGATCTGATTTATATAATGGACTAGCAGATGTTATTCAACAAGGTGATGTGAACCTCCAGGAAGTGGGAAAGAGATTTATTTTACCAGCAACCTGTATTGGTGGGGACCATTGTATGCATCGATTGTACCAAGACAGTATAGCCATTGTACATCATTTTGGAAGACCATCACTATTTATTACTTTCACTGTGAATCCAAAATGGATAGAAATTCAGCAAGAATTATTATCTCACCAAACAGCAGTTGATCGCCCAGACCTTGTTGCAAGGGAATTTCACCTCAAAGTGAAAGATTTGTTGGATCAGGTAAAAAATAAAGAGATCTTTGGGGAGTGGCTTGGCTGGGTATGGATGATAGAGTATCAAAAGTGAGGATTACTGCATCTCCACTTACTGGTTTTTCTGAAAACTGATGGTCAATTCCTTACTGCGGAGAACATAGACAATCTTATATCGGCCGAGTTGCCTGATGAATCTGAAGAGTATGGAAGCAAGTTGGGCAGAATTATTCACTCATCTATGGTACAT
This sequence comes from Choiromyces venosus 120613-1, assembly GCA_003788595.2. Lineage (NCBI taxonomy): Eukaryota > Fungi > Ascomycota > Pezizomycetes > Pezizales > Tuberaceae > Choiromyces > Choiromyces venosus. Next base: position 186,647 of record ML120525.1, on the reverse strand, counting down.
ACTCATTGCGCTGGTGGAAATAGTCAAGCAGTTTGCATGCGAGACAATCAAGGTCAGAGCATTCAGGTTTGCAATAAGGGATATCCACATACATTCCAAGAAGAAACTATTGTCCAGGTCAATGGTTATCCAATATATAGGAGATGTAACACCGGGCAAAGCTTTACCATACTGGTTCAAAATGTGGGACCAGGAGTCACTGCTGTGATTGACAATCAAAGAGTTGTTCCTTATAACCCATATCTCTGCCTTCAGTATAAGGCACATATCAATGTGGAGGTCTGTGGTTCGATTCAGGCTGCAAAATATATCCACAAATATATCTACAAGGGCAGTGATCGTGTAACATCTGAGTTCTGTTCTGAAGTTGATGAAATCAAGTGTCATCTGACTGCACATTACATTGGGCCAACTGAAGCTGTTTGGCATCTCTTTGAATTTGGTACCCATGAGGAACTCCTACCAGTAATCAATCTTATGGTACACCTTTCTGGACACCAACCGGTCTATTTTGCTCCAACAGAAGATCTAGATACTTTGAGGGAGAGGATGGAGGGGTTTATGACTAACTTGACTGCATTCTTTGACTATAATAAGAATAATGTTGATGGTCAAACTTACTTATATCATGAATTCCCTGAAAACTTTGTCTATGTGCGGAAAAAGGGATGGAAGAGAAGGGAATGTGGATTGGCTATTGGGAGAATGTTCTCAGCCAGACCATTTATGGGAGAATGTTACTATCTTTGGTTATTGCTTACCATTGTTTGGGGCCCAAAGAGCTTTGAGGATCTTTGAATAGTCGATGGAGAGTTGCATCCAACTTTCAAGGTAGCCTGCTTGGCATTATGGCTCCTAGAGGATGATGGTGAGTGGGTTTCACCATTCACTGAAGGAGCAGGTTTGAGAACAGGAAGCGCATTATGTCACCTATTCACTCTCACACTATGCTATACTACGATCAGTGATCCATTGGCAATTTGGGAGCAATTCTGAGAAAGCATGTGTGATGATATACCAAATATGCTCAGGAGAGGTTCCTTGCGAATTCCAGTAAATGTTCTGGATGCAGTAGAAAATTACTATGACTATGGCCTATTCTTGATTCAGAATCACCTTTCAGAATTTGCCAAGAGCCTTCGCGATTTTGGTTTACCAATGCCTCAACTGGACTGGACTGGAGCAGGAGAGGTACCCAGATCTCGAAATCCATATCTTGCGGAAGAGCTAGCATATGATCATCAGGAGCAGGTAACTACTGCTTCAGTACTTCGAGGAGGCCTCAATGAGGAACAAGAAGCTTGCTTCATGACAATTGTATCAGCTGTCGATAGATATTCTGTGAATCGACAGGTATGAGACCAAAGAGCATACTTTCTCCATGGGCAGGCTAGATCTGGGAAGACATTCCTCTATAATGCTCTTTGTACTCATTTTAGAGCTCAGGGGAAGGTTGACTTATGTGTTGCATCATCAGGAATTGCTGCACAGCTTCTGCCAGGTGGTCAGACTGCCCATTCCCGATTTAGAATACCCTTCTCTAATGATGTGAATGCGGTATGCAATATTTCAGGTGGGTCAACCCTCGCAGCTTTGATCCAAGCTACCTCTTTGATTATCTGGGATGAGGTTCCAATGCAACATAAGTCAAACTTTGAGGTAGTCAATTTTAGCATCAATGATCTTTGTGGGACATTTGAGGGGTATCTGTTTGGTGGGATACCAACAATACTTGGTGGAGATTTTGTGCAAATTCTCCCTGTCATTAGACATGGTAACTGACAGATAACTGTATCAACTTGCATTCGATATAGCTCATTTTGGTCTCGCCTAATTATATTAAAACTTATGAGAAATATGCGAGTTCCTACCAATGATGCCAACTGTGTATTCTTGGTCTTCCTCAAATGCCTTATTGGTAATCCACAATTTTACGGAAAACTCACTATCTCATACTACATCCATAGTGTATCTACCGTGGAGGCTTTGAGTGACTAGGTCTATCCTCAAGTCCTCCTTGATACTGCCAGTAGAGATCATGGTACCTTTAATGGAAGGGCTATTCTTGCCTACAAGAATGAGATGGTGAATGATTTCAATGAGTATTTTCTGGGGCGGATGCCTGGGGTAGAGCATACCTTTGAGGCAGTCAATAAAGTGCAGCAAGATACCAACTATCAGGGACCCGAGGCTTTTGCGGATGAGTATCTTCAGAGCATAAATCTACCAGGAGTTCCACCCTCTTGCCTAGGACTTAAAATTAGAGCTCCAGTGATTTTGATTCGGAACCTCAGCCCAAAGCAAGGGATGTGCAATGGGACTCGAATGCGGACTGTTGGGCTTGGCCAGAATTGTATCCAGGTTGAGATCTTGGGTAGTAGGTGGGATGGTCAGATTCATCTGTTGCCAAGAATAAGGTTAACAACAAATGAAGAGGACTTACCCTTTATCTTAGAGAGAAAGCAATTCCCGATTCGCCTTTGCTTTGCGATGACAGTAAACAAATCTCAAGGACAATCATTGCAAAATGTTGGGGTTGATTTGCATGACAATGCTTTTACTCATGGGCAACTTTATGTTGCTCTCTCAAGGGTGACTTCTTTAGATAGTCTAACCCTACTTCTGTCAGAGCAAAGTGCCAGGATAACTGATAATATTGTTTTTCCAGAAGTATTACTATAATTGCTATATGCCTGTTTCTGGATTCTCTTGTTTTAATTGCAGAGAATGTAGTCTTTTTTGATATTTGATTATATCTACTCTTGTTTTCTATTTGTGATTTGAGATTTAATGATATGTAGTTTTTTCTCTTGTATTATTTTATTGCCAAGCGGATAGTCAGGCTCTTGTTAGTTTATCTTTTACTTCTATGACTTTATTGGAGGTCTTAAAAGCTAATTCTTCAATATAATTACTCCCCTCAATTGATTGTGATTCCTCATAAGAATGAAGAAAAAGTACAAAGTCTTCATTCTATATTAAGAATTGCCCTTTGGATATCACTACCAGTGAGTAAAGGGATTCCCAAATTAAGGCAATTGGGTGTATACAAACCAAATTTTGAAACCCTTGAGTATTCAAGGGGGGACTACTAGTTGTTAATACTATATGTAGAGTGTCCTTAACACCGCACTATGGGCAATTTGGCAGCCACCTGCTAGGTCGTGGGGGGCAGCTATGATCCAGGTCATGGTATGCTTGTGGCCTCTAGGGGAGGTAGTTCTTTGCTTAAGAATATCAAAGAAAAAAAAGCATCCCAAACTGCCCTAAAGAGGTACACAAAGTACCACTTTCGGACCGTCATCGTAAAATATCACTGTCCTTGAGCTCAATTGAGTGATGAATAGAAGATGTAAAATTATTGTAGACCAGTAGGATTGAGTATGATATGGATGCCGTAGTGTAAAACAGTTTACACAAGTGTCAAATATTATAAAACAACGAATAAATGAACAAACCAATGAATGGATAAAACTGGATACTTCTCTAGGTACAGTAGATTATAACAGAATGGAAATACGGTACTCCATCAACCGACTTGAGCCCTTGGGGAAAAGCAAATTCCACTTCAGTTCTCGATTATGGAAAACGCGGACTCATCTTTCCAGCCACAGCAATCCGAGTGGTGATGATACCTCCACTAGGGAATTGCCCAAACCGGAGTTGATCGGTAAATTTATGATGAATCAATTTGATAGGATATCTGATGCAAGTGCGTCATCCCACAGTCTTGCCTCGACAACACTATTCTCCTTTACTTCTAGAATACCATCAGCCTGCTTAACACCCGTCTCTATCATCTTCCCTTCTCTTCTTCCGTGTCTCTGTCGGCGTTACTACAGACAGTATAGATCAGATATATTCCAAGGCTTAAGTAGTATGAGGAATATCAAATCCTTCAACTCCAACAGTTGCAACAAAATCGTCAACAACATCGTCAACAATACGGTTGCCCATGACAAGCCCCAGCTCCTACAGTGGTTATCCCCTCTCCAGCCCCAAAAAAGGCATAAACATTTATGTAATAATCGGCACGATGGCCTCGGAGAATGGATATTCGAGAGACGAGTTTGTGAAATAGGGAACAGAGGAAGATGGATCTCACCCTTTGATATTCTGTGAGGGTGATCCATGTGTCAAGAAAACCTGCCTTAGGTAACAAGAAAAAGTTACTTAACGAAACCGACATCACTAACTGCAGATAATATTAGTTCTCTGGTAATCGATTATTTACATGATGAAGCTGTTGGGGCTGGCGGAACTTCAAAGTGATTGGTCAGTATTGCAATTTTCTCGACCGCAAGGAACAGACTACACTGTACTTACTAGGCGCCTTACTCAAGCAGTTGGTGGGGAAAGGTGACATCCCGGAGGACATACACCAGGCTTTAGAAACCGCCAAGGATCATTTGTGTGGGGGTCCGCGGCTGTCGCAGCTTCGTCAAATGCTGAAAACGGCTATCGTATCGCAGGAACGCGTGTTTATATGCGTTGATGCCCTGGATGAAGCTTCACCAGAGTATCAGCTTGATCTTCTTGATGCTCTACGAAAAGTCTCTCCGGAGTCGCCAAGTGTCCGCATATTTCTCACCAGGCGGCCTTTTGTTCGCAGCGAGGTAGAAAAGTATTTCCCTGGTTTCCAGGTTATATCAGTCAGTCCTATGATGGATAATATTAAGAGGTATTTGACGATGAAGTTGGACAAGGATACGGAGCCTGATGTAATGGACGACCAGTTGAAAGAGGAGACATTGAGAATCATTCTCGAAACAATATCCGAGATGTATATTGAGATTTCTTTTATCTGCTATTCAAACATGGGCTATTTGCTAATAACTGTGTAGATTTCTACTAGTATCCCTATGTATTGACACTATCTTAGGGGAGATGACACTCTCAAAAAGAAGGAAAAAACTCGAAGTGGCAGAATGTTGGGGATATATACACCGTGACACTGGAAAGAATCAAGGCACAGAAGGGGAGCAAGTCTCGGCTAGCCATGGGTGTTCCGATGTGGATATCACATTCAGAGCGGCCATTGAAACCGGAGGAGCTATGTGGGGCCCTGGGAGTAGAACTCGAGACACTTGATTTGGACATTGATAATGTCTCTTCGATACGAACAACAGTAGCGTGCTCTCTTGGATTGGTAACCGTCGATTCATCCTCATCAAGGGTTCATCTCGTGCATTTTACCCTTCAAAAATATCTTCATGCCAACCCCACACTTTTCCAAAGCCCCCACTCGACGATGGCAGAGGTTTGCTTAACATACCTCAACTTTCAGTGCATCAGGGAGCTTTCACTAACTCTTTCCTCCGCCCCGCCGACAACCCCCTTCCTCGACTATGCTTCATGTCATTGTGGAACCCATGCCAGAATACAGACTACTAAAAGTGCAATACCCTTGCACTGAGCCTCCTCTATGAATTCGATGACCACCCACATATCCTCCAAGGTACTCATATTGAGCTCAATGGATGCGCGGATTGGGCTACTCGGTGGCAAAGCTAGTCCCAAGGGATTTACCAGGCTCCACGGTGCATCTCATTTGGGGGTTGAAGAAATAATAGTTGCTTTGTTGCAAATCAAGGAGCGGGATATCAATGCAACTAACTTGAAACGTAACACGGTGTTGGTGTGAGCTGCGAGACAAGGACATGATGGAGTTGTGAAGATGCTTTTTGACCAGAATGATGTCAATCCTCACATGGCAGATAATGACCAAACACCCCTTTCGTGGGCTGCTGGAACGGGTGTGAGGAGGATGTGAAGATGCTATTGGAACCAGTGAATCCAAGCGTCCAGTCCGTCCGTCTTCGGGCGCGGACTGGACGGACGGCAGTACATGGAGGATGCCCGGGACGGACGGGGATCTTGGCGTCCGTCCAGACCAATATCTGGGACGGACGGGTGGGCCCTGCCGGTGTCTCAAGATATGGAATGTGCCGGGTTTCTACCAGTGACCGCAGGTGACTGCGGGGCCTTACAGTTGACGGCCGGGCCCTGCAGTCGACGGCCGGAGTATGCCATTTGTTCTATCATATCAGAAGACTGCAGGGCCCGGGCGTCAACCCCCAAGACGGCCGTCTTTATGAAAGATGGACGCCGTGCCCTGCAGTCCTTATCCACCCTGCCAAGGACGCCCGGGACTACAGCCCGCCAGGGCCCAGTAGGCGCCCGGGACGGTTGGGAACACTGCCCATAATAAGCTTCCCACGAAGGGGTGTTCGGCCAGAATTATCTGCCATGTCAGGGTTGATATCGCTCCGGTTCAAGAGCATAATCGCAACTCCCTCATTCCATTGCCTCATAGCCCACCCCAACACCGTGTTTCCACCTTGGTCAGTTGCGTTGATATCCCATTCCTTGATCTGCAACAAAGCAACCAGTATTTCCTCGACTCCGAAGTAGGATACACCATGGAGCCCGGCAAATCCCTTAGGACTACCTTCTTCATCAAGCGGCCTGGTCTAGGGAAACTCTAAGTGCAATATGACTAGCTCGTAGAATATATGGTCATCAAATTTATCGAGGAGCCTCAGTGCAAGGGGTATCACTCCTTCTGTGGTTTCCTTCCGAGCACGAGTTCCCCAATGGCATAAAGCGTAGTCTAGGAAGGGGGTTGTGGGCGGGGCCAAGTCAAGAGTTGGTGAAAGCTCCATGATGGACTGAAAGTTGAGGTATGTCAAACAAACCTCCGCTATCATCAAATGGGGCTGAGGAAAGGTGTAGGGTTGGCATACAGATATTCCTGAAGAGTAAAATGGACGATACAGACCTTTGATGATGATGAATCGACTGTGATAAATCCAAGAGAGCATCCCATTACTATTCGTATAGAAGGGAGATTATCACGGTCCAGTTTAGAGGTCCCGAGTTCTACCCCCAAGGCTTCACATAGCTCCTCCAGCTCGAATGGATCCTCTGAATATGATATCCACATCAGAACATCCATGGCTAGCAGAGATTTGCTCCCCTTCTACGCCTTGATTCTTAACAGTATCGCAGTGTATATATCCCCAACATTCTGCCGCTTGTGATTTCATTGAGTTTTGTTCTCCTTTTAGCGATAGTCGTCTCTCCTAAGATAGTCCCGATGCTTAGGGGGACGAGTGGAAGTCTACACACAGTTATTAGTAAATAGCTCATGTTTGAATAAGGGGTTACTAGATATCTCAATAATCTAAGATATTGTTTCGGGAATGATTCTCAATATGTCCTCTTTCAGCCGCTTGTCCAATGTATCAGGCTCCGTGCCTTTATCCAACTTCATTGTCAAATATCTCTTCATATCATCGGTTGTAGGACTGACTGATCTGACATCGGCACCAGGAAAATACTTTTCAACCTCGCTGCGAATAAAGGACCACCCAGTGAGAAATATGCAGACACTTGACGACTCCTAAGGAATCACCCCTAGAGAATCAAGGAGGTCAATCTGATGCTCAGGGAAAGCTTCATCCAGGGCATCAACACATATAACACCTTTTCCCGCAATGTGATCACCGTCTTCAGCATTTGACAAAGCTACAAAGGTCATGGACTCATGCTTCCCAAATGCTCCTTAGCAGCCTCGAAAGACTGATGTATATCCTCTAGAACGTTGTTTTTCCCCACCAACGGCTTGAGCAAGGCACCCAGCAAACTTGGTGTAGTCTATTCCTTGCGATCGAGAAAATCGCAATACAGGCCAATCATTTTGATGTTTTGACGGTCCCTGACAGCTTCATCGTGTAAATGATTGATTACCAGAGAGCTGATATTGTCTGCAGTTAGTGACGTGGTCTCGGTTAGCAAATTCCTCTTATTACCTAAGGTAGGTTTTCCGGACACCCTGATCACCCTCGCAGAGTATCACAGTGTGAGATTCGCCTTCCTTCGTTCTCCTTTTCATAAATTCATCTCTCTCGAATATCCATTCTTCCATGCCGTCATGCCGATTATTGAATAAGTTTTGATGCTTTTTTTGGGGCTCGAGAGGCGATAACCACGGTAGGACCTGGAGCTTGTCATCGGCGACCGTATTGTTCACGATGTTGACGATTTTGTTGCAACTGTTGGAGTTGAAGGATTTGATATTCCTCGTACTACTTAAGCCTTGAAAATATATCTGATCTATACTGTCTGTAGTAACGCCGACAGAGACGTGGAAGAGGAGAAGGGAAGATGATGGAGACGGGTGTTAAGCAGGCCGATGGTATTCTAGAGGTAAAGAAGGAGAAGAGTGTTGTCGAGGCAAGACTGTGGGATAACGCACTTGCATCAGATATCATATCGAATTGATTCATCATAAATTTACCAATCAACTCCGGTTCGGGCAATTCCCTAGTGGAAGTATAATCATCACCAGCCTGATTGCTGCCCCTGAAAAGGTGAGTCAGCATTTTCCATAATCGAGAAGCTAAGTGGAAATTGCTTCCCCCAAAGGACCCAAGTAAGTTGACTGACTATGAGTACCGTATTCTATACCTGGAAGGTGCAGTGAAAATTAGGGAATTATTTCTGCTGATCCGAGCCAAATCGCTACACAACAAAGCCTTGAAGTAAGCGAACAGTCTATCTTCATGGAGTATCACTCACTCCCAAAGGTGGATTTGAGAATTAGCTTTCGTAACATAAAATACTGTGCTGGCACTAGTATGATAGACGAATGTATGCCTATATCGTAAACAAAGAAAGACCAGTCTGTAAACGAAACGAGCAAAACTCGTATGATGGATAGAGAAAAGTGCTCCATCAAGAAGTGTGGGGGGAGGAAGAAGGCGAGGGGGTTATCAATCCTGCATACTATACAAAACACCAAGTCAAGACCAAAGAACAAGCAAGCCAAGAATTGAAGTTCAAGAAATAAAAGGAAGACAAGAAAACTAGACAGAGCAGAAGGGAATGAACAGTGTAATGTGCCCTTTCAAGCAATGTCGTGAATGGCTTGCACTACCGTGCCCTTGCCAAATGCCCCCGAGCCCAGCCCAAGAAAGAGTACTGGTTTGATTTTTAAGTATCCGGACACCTTGGTGCCAAGGCCTCAAATATTCGCCTTGGCACCCAAACCTTGGCGCCAAGGTGTCCGGTTACTTAAAAAATAGGCTAGTACACGCGTACAAGTAATGGCAAACCCTCGCTTGCCCCAATCCACCCTTTCACTTCACACGCCCCACTTACACTCAAACACCCCACCCTTCCGTTTCACCCTCCCGCACTTATACCCAAACAATCTCCAAGCAGCCCTCGCCCTACTTCCCGTTCCAACTCCTCACAATGGCGGATAATCAGCCCCAACCCGCACATGGACCACTACCTAACCTCGAAATCATGATGGAAAGTCTCCATACATTCACCACTGAATTCGGGAGAGCTGCAAACATCCCCGCATTCAATGAGGGGGCCCAAATATTGGCAACCCTGCAGGAAATCCGGCAAGAAATGGCTGGCCTCTAGCAAGGACAGGCGGACCACGAACAGAGGTTGGTAGAGGTTCAGCAAAACGTGGGGGAGCTTCAGCAAAACGTGGAGGAGCTTCAGCAAAATGTCGAGGGGCTCCAGCAACGCGAATTGGAACTCCAGCAAGGCCATGCGGGCATCCTAGAGCAGCTTCAACGCCTTCGGGATGATGGTTCCCGCCAGTAAGTTTTTATTCAAGTTTCTTTAGTTTATTATTATAAGTAAAATAACTGACAGCACTACTAATCTTAGGGACAAAAACAGCGTTGCACGAGCCATTAATAGTACCGTCCCTCACAGAGCCGGCGTTCTAGAGCCGTTCTATGGTTTGAACGGTCAGTTGATTCCTGGTTTCCCGGGAGGTGCAGCAGACATCGCGGGACTTAATGGTAAGTGTCAAGTCTAAACTTATGGGAAGAGAGATCCTATCTAACCCAAACTATATAGGTGATGCAATTGATGCACTTCTTGTAGAACTAGGTCTAGGGGTAACCGGGACAGTGCCCGTTCGCAAGGCATACTTCCAGAAGTATATTGGTTTTGCCGCAGGCCTGAATTAATGTACTCTCCTTGTTATTATTCTTATAAGAAAAATGAATTCAAATTACATTGTCATTTCTCGCCACCCCCAAGTCCAATCCAAGAAGAGTGCACGCGTGAAAGTATTGGCAAACCCCCACTCGCCCCAATCCACCCTTTCGATTCTCACTTTACAGGCACGGTACGTAGTTAGAGGGAAATCGTACTCGGTCCTGCGTCCGTCTCCAGTTCAACAACTTGCCCAGCATCTCCCTCCAAGGCGGGGGTGATTTATACGGAGAGAGAGATGGGGCGCGGAGGCCTTTTTTGCTCCTAGGGCCTTTTGGCGAGAGCTAGAAGAGGTTCAGGTTTTTATGTGGATAGAATTTTTCGATATTAACTTAAGTTACCATGGAAGGAAATTTGAAATGTCTATAATATTAGTTTTCCTTGTAGTTGAGATGATAGGCCTATGGCGGTAGTGAAACCTTATAGACGTGACGACGGTTCACCAAATACCCGTTCTGGCCTCTCCCGGCTGCCCTTCCTCGCACCCCGTTCATACTCGCTAAGTAATCCAGAAGTATGACTTGACATCAGGAAGCTAAGAGCATCTAGTGTTAACAGAGATGTTATCTTGCATAAATGGCCAGATGTTATACATAGATGTCGATTAGAACTTGAAGAAAATTAAAAACTAGAAATTCTAAAACAACACTGTTCTGACAATCAGAAAGGTTCTACAAGTAATAATGAGAGGAAAAGGCATACGATTATCATACAAGAAGAAAAGAAAAGAAAAGAAAAAAAAAAGCGGAAATATGAGAAACATTGAGATAATAAAAGACTGTTGTCGGTAAAAATCGTGAGTGACCAAAGCCTTAACACTCATCATCTCATTGGAATCGGCGAGGCAGTACTTGCAACGTTATCAACTCCCAGGAAATAGCGGACACAATAAAGTGAGAGGACGAATGAGAGGCAGAAATCTAGATCTAAGGAGGCAGACAGGAAAGAAAGTGGAAAAAATGCCTTGATGAGCAGCGGAAATTCATCAAGCGTAAAGGAGTGACTGTCAATTTTAGCGGTGAAGATCAAGCCCGCCAGATGCGTTTGGAGGGGGGCCCGGAGAGCTCAGGAAGATTGGTTGGGGGGACATCGGGTTCTTCACCAACTGCGCATATTGGATTGGCGTTGTGTCGTTCCGATAGAATGTGCCAGACAGCCTCATGGGCCTTGCGAATACATCTGATCCATACTGCCTGAAGTAGCACTGATAGAGACTCGGAAGGGAGTGAGGGAAGATGATGGAGACGGGTGTTAAGTAGGCCGATGGTATTCTAGAGGTAAAGGAGAATGGCGTTGTTGAGGCAAGGCTGTGGGATAATGGACTTGCATCAGATATCCTATTAAATCAAATTAATTCATCGTAAATTTACCAATCAACTTCGGTTTGGGCAATTCCCTAGTGGAGGTAATTATCATCACCACCTCCAGTGTATTATAGCTTAAAGACTACTGTACTACCGTACAAGTACCAGGGGATATGTTTTCGTACAAGACAGGGATTATTATTAACTGTACAATAATCCCTGTCTTGTACGAAAACTCTTTTTTTTTTTTTTTTTCAAAATTTTAAATTCTGGGTACTAAAAACTAACTAAAGTAATTACCCGACAAAAAAAAAAAAACCAAAACACTCAAAAATATCTAAAACCATCACACCCGATCCCCTTATCCAAATCCCTATCACTATCCCAACCGCCCCCAGTGTCCCCCATCCCCTCATCCTCCCCGTACACCTTCTCAAACTCCTCAAACTTATCCAATTTTTCCTCCCCCGACATCCTTTTCCAATGCTCCTTCTCCTTCATCAACACATTCAATCTCGTCCACATTTCCCACCTCCTCTCATCCTTCTTCATCTCCATCATCCTCTCCACCGGTCCCAATTTCTTCTCCACTTCCTTCCCCTTCCTATCCTCTGGTGTTGTACGAAAACATATCTCCTGGTACTTGTACGGTTTTAGAGCTCGCAATTAGGGTTGTGTAACCATCCTCCAAGTTACCAAATTTCGATCTCGGTGCTCTAGTACCGCTACCTGCACATTATTCTGTCAAATCCGATACCGGTACTATACTGGTAATAGAAGTTGTACGGACCCTCTATTATTCTACCTATCTGCAGCTTCATGATGCAGATAATCTATTACTACCGAGAATCGAACTAAAGTAAGCTTCCCTCACTTATCTTTAACCCTCGCTACTAAATAGCATTATAAGCGGTGATGAATTGAGCTCATTAGAGAAAATAACCTTACCTTCGCAGAGGTTACAAATACTTTCAGGTCATATCTTTACACAACAAAGCCTCGAAGCAAACGAACACATGAAGCGGTTTATCTTCATCAAGTATTACTCACTCTCGAGGATGGATTTGAGAATTAGCTTCGGTAACATAAAATACTGTCCGGGTACTAGTATATAGACGAGGAAGAAATTCCTGCGACACCCAGAGTTGAGGCTTTTTCTCCAGCCGCGTTCAGGAAACAAACTGTAATTATCTGTCCATGACTTTTCTATCGTATGTGAGGAGTTTTCTTATTCTCCACCGAGGTCATAGTCATTATGGATGGTATATTAAATCTAGTTCAACTTAATTTGCCACTTTTCCATCAGTTTTTAAACACCAATATTCCTGGGGGAGCTTCAGGAACCTCTGGGGTGGGAATTGGAGGTTAGCAATATTCCTCGGCACTGTTTTACAGTAACCCACTCTCAGATCTGTCCCGAGTGATAGCTACTAGTCTATGTAGAAAGTGCTTCAATTCAGACGAATACCCAAGAGGGCCTCTGGGATAAACATATTTTTGTTTTCACATAATCTGATTTTTCTGGAAGCACTTATCCGTCTGTCTGTCTGTGGGTTTGGGACTTAGTTTGAGATTGTTCAGTAAAGGTAGGGCTTTTGGCAGTTGGTGAAGATTTGTGACACATACCGCGCCGCGCCGCCGCCGCCTCCTCAGTAGCTCAGACTTGCAAGCAACTTGGTGATCATACTACCGACTTGTGCAGGCAGGAAAGGGCATAAAAACAACGGTACGCGCAATATTGGAGGTTACGGATGATAACAAATTGGCAGATGTTCATCCCGAACAGCATGGGAGCATCCAATAATGGACGGGGAGGTGTTGTTGGAGTGCTGCTAAGAGACAAGCACGTGAAGCGCTTCACTCATAATGCTGGCCGAGCACGGTTCAGTATAGATATGGAGAAGGAAGAGGATACGAAGGAGGTGAAGATGTCATGAGTTAACTTTGAGTTGCAGAGCGTTAAGTTAAATAGTAACTTAGCCTTCATTCATCTTCCGTATAAAAAGCTACCCCGTCCCCCGTCTCCTAGACTGAAAATATTTAGATGGATGGAGATCTCCGGGTGGAAGTGCGGTACCGGTAGGTTGCTTCTGTAGATATAGAGGGAAGTCAGGGCAAGTGACTGGCCATGTTAAGCAGTAAAAATGGACGCTGGGTGTACAAGCCCTCTATACTAGCACCTCCACTTCTGGACAACTAAGAAAATGGATGCATCATGGAGAACCATAGCCAGCTAAACTCAAGCCAAACCATCCCATAGGTAGAGAGCTCAAGATACGCACCATCCCGATCACAACCCCAAAGTTTTGTTCCCTCTTGAACCACCATCAAAAGCCAAATCTGTCCTCCGTCTTTTTTTCTTCTATAATTCCTAATCCTTGGAGGATAGCTTGAGCACAGAGTACAATGTGTTCATTGAGCTATGACATACTGTACTGTCGTTCGCTATCTTTCTAGTATCACGAATCATAGCGGACGTTGTTAAACTTTCAATGGTCAAGCCTTTGTGAACAATCGGTCGGGTTGCTGCCATAACCGTATAACTTGTCAATACACCTGCAAAATGTACGATATCGAGGGGTGTCAAAAAAACGCGAACCCCCTACGTCGCAACCAAGGTACAAGTACCTCAACTAAACTCTGTAAAAGTAATTCCGGTCCCCTGACAATAGAAACGAAGAATAGAATGAAATTAAGAAACAATAAGTTAGTCTTTTTTACTGATTTTATTTATTGACATGCCAGTATCACGGAAGCCAGCTAAACAGCCCCGCCCCCTAAGTGAAAACGCACTGCTTTGTGGGTGGGAAATTTGTCGTGGAGGGTTGTTGTTGTGATGGCCAGATACCCTTTTAAAGGGTTTAGTTGAGGTATCATACCTTGGTTGCGACGTAGGGGGTTCACGTTTTTTTGGCGACCCTCGATATCCGGACACCTTGGTGCCCAAACCTTGGCGCCAAGGTGTCCAGATACTTAAAAAACGGGCTAGCACACGCGTCAAAGTACTAGTACCGGTAATGGTACAGTAAACCCCCACTCACCCCAATCCACCCTTTCCATTCACACTCCTGCACTCACACCCAAACAATCCACGCTTTCGATCCACACTCCCACATTTACACCAAAACAATCCCCAAGCAGCCCTAACCCAACTTCCCGATCCAACTCCTCGCAATGGCGAATATTGAGCCGCGACCCGCACTTGGATCACTACCTGACCTCACAACCACTGTGCAAAGTCTCCGTGCATTGTCCATTCAAGCTGAGCAAGTTGCAAACTTCCCTGCATTCGATCAGGGGGCTCAAATATTGGCAGCCCTGCACCAACTCCAGCAGGGAGTGGCTGCCGTGCAGCAGAACATGGCGGGGCTCCATCAAAACATGTTGGATCTCCAGCAAGGCCAAGCGGACATCCTGGAGCGCATTCAACACCTTGAGGATGAATCTTCCCACCAGTAAGTTTGTATTCAAGTTTTTTTTTGTTTATTATTATTCTTAGTAAAATAACTGACAGCACTACTAATCTTAGGGACCAAAACAACATTGCCCGAGCCATTAATAGTACCGTCCCTCTCAGATCCGGCGTTCTGGAGCCGTTCTATGGTTTGAACGGTCAATTAATTGTTGGCTTTCCGAGAGGCAACGCAGACATCGAGAGACTTAATGGTAAGTATCCAAGTCTAAACTTATGGGAAGAGAGATCCTATCTAACCTGAGCGATATAGGTGATGGGATTAATGCTCTCCTTGTGGCACTGGGGCTAGGGGTAGCCGGAACGGTGGCCGCTCGCAAGGAACGCTTCAGCAGGTATATTGGGTTTGTCGCGGGCATGGATTAATGTACTCTTCTTTTTATTCTTCTCATAAAAACAAATTCAAATCACATCATTTCTCACCACCCCCAAGCCCAACCCAGGAAGAGTGCACATGTAAAAGTATTAGCAAACCCCCACTCGCCCCAATCCACACTTCCGATTCTCACTTTACAGGCATGGTACGTAGTTAGAGAGAAATTGTACTCGGTCTTGCCTTCATCTTCAATAACTTGCCCAGCATCTCCCTCCAAGGCGGGGCCGAGCCGGACATTATAGAAAGCAAGGTAAAAAAAAAAGTGTTAGAAAAGGTTAGACTTATGTAAGAAAAGTGAACGTCAGCCGGAACATCCCCAACGGGGCCGTGACGAGAACCTCGCCATGACGAACAGGGGTATTTGGCAAACAAAGTGAGTTGGTCAAAGTAGGGTAACAACAAAACACTTACGTCATTTATCATTTATGGGGATGCGGCTCTTCACCTAGAAGCGGCTCGCAGTAGTAACCAAGGGAAAACCAAATGTATATTTGATTATCAATATAAATAATAGTGATACAACTTTCGAAATTTGTTAGAAAGTACTTTGAAATGTGGAGAATTAGTGTATGTAGCTTCTACTTTGGTGTAAGAAAAACCTCTCTTAGTATAATGCTATTAAGATTGGTTGTTTCAAACAAGATACCTCTAATCATATAATGGGTAAAATTGGAAATATATATAAGAGTACTTTCATAAGCCAGTAGATAGGTTTTATAGGTCTTATATATTCTGTGTGAATTGTTTTTACTTTAATCTAAACAGATTTTTAAAAGTTGTAGTAACAAATTGACAGGAGGAAAACTACATACAAAATTGATCAAATTGACTACATGATATCTGCTTATTGGCTTAACCTATAAATTCAATAATTTGCCAGTTATTTTACAAAGGTTATCTGAGTAGGTATACCAAGTTTGAGGTTAAACAAAAAAGTCTTCCATCTTCCATACAGAACTGACAGAACTTTGTATAAAAATCAAATGCTATAGTATTTTAAGCTTAAAATCTCTAGAACCAATATTCCAAACTGCCTAAAACTTGTTCAATAGTCTGACCCATATTAGGAGACCAGGAAATAATACTTTTAGCTTTATCTAAGGAGTATACTGTACAAGGTTGAAGCTTAAGACTAATAGTTTTACACATATATTTTTATAATAATCAAGGAATAAAATAAGGAAGGTTTACCCATTGGGCCTGAAGTTTCATGAAGTTACTTATATTAATGTTATAAAGGATACTACAAAGTATTGGAATTATAAGTTAATCTAGTGTGTAGATATCATATTATCAAATAAATCAACTATATATATTATTTTACTTCATCATATAGTACTATAACTTCTAAGAATAACTATAAACAAATACAAAAGTAGCTAATACATAACATGCAAGGTCTATAATAACTCTCTATTTACTTAAAAAAGTATTCTCTACATGTCTTTCAATTTCTTTAGTATTAAGTATAACAGGACTGTTATTTTAAACTACCAATTGGAAAGATAATATACTGGGAGAAACATTTCTTATTATGAAATAATAACTATATTTACTAATTCTCCATGTTTCAAAGTACCTTCTAACAAGTTTCCAAAGTTGTATCACTATTATATATATAGATAATAAATATACATTTGGTTTTTCCTTGGTTGCCACTGCGAGCCACTTCTAGGTGAAGAGCCGCATCCCCGTAAATGACGTTTGTTACTGATCCCTGTTTGTCACTGCCTGGTTTTCATCATGACCCCCTTGGGGACTGTATGTCCAAATGAATGCAACAAACAAGATTCTTGGATGGGATTGGTTGGTTTTGTGTGTCTTAGTAAGTACATAGGGCCCTGTTCTCTGAATTCATTGGGCTAATTCCACCTGCGGTTAGACTCGAGGTTGAGTTTGCTGCAACAGGAAAGTACAGGGTATCAAGAGTAAATCTGTCGAAATTGGGGATCAGGGGATAAGAGAGTATTGATTTTTAAGTGTTTTAGTTAGTTTTGGTTTGTACAGTAGGTGCTTTGATAGGCTTTTAGTAATGTTTTAGTGCTCAATGGAAATGAAAAGTTTAAAAGAAAAAGAAAAAAAAAAGGTCTGTCCAACATACAGTAGTCTGATTGGCTCATGAGATCTCGACCACTCAGGCAGCGATATTTTCTCTAGCCACTGTGCCAAGAATTCGACAGACCTTTTTCCTTCACCAAAAATTAGTATAGATTGGTTGATGATGATGATGATATATCATTAAGCTTATGGAGCCGTAGGGCTATAAAGCTGACTAATATACATAATAGCAAGGTCTTACTTACTTGTTGACTATTCATTCTCCCATGGACCCTACCAATCTATCAACAAACTCCCGAGTTCATAGACCTACAGGGCAGGCATCATTCCTAATCCTCTTTGCTTTCATCCATGATTTCTCCACTATTACCTTTGTCCTACAACTTCCTCTGCCTCTCTATCTCACTTGTCCAGCTTCCAGACCCTGCTGACTTTTCCTGCCTTCTAACCTCATCTCCTATACTAATTTCTATCCTACTCTCATTTGTTGCTCTGAGTCTTTTCTTTCTTGCCTCCCCAACCTGAGCAGGTATTTGTGCATGATAAATAGCAAGATGATGGCGACTCCCATACACGAAAATGTACTCTGGGATGTCTGTCATGCTTGCAAAGAATACCAAAGCAACCTTTGATGATAATAACCATGGTGATGACAAAAGGCTTAAGCCTGAATTGTAGTTGTTGAGTTCATTGTATAAGTCAATACCAGAGTGACATGGTTGAGTAAGATATAGAATATGTCACTCTCATTCATTTTCCACATTTACTCGAATAGCATTAAAGGGAATGCCAGGTGCCCATACTAGAAAACATCTGATTGTATCACTTGGATTACCTAAGGTATAACATACAAGGTTTCCTTTTTGTGATCACTTGATGCCAGTAAATCTTGCACAGTTGCTCTGTAGTAGCTTGTTAAGTTTGTCACAAAGGTCAAGTGAGTTGAAATCTGCTGGTATTGGATCTTGAACATCAATGATAAAATGGGTAACATCGATTGTTGTAGTAGAATCCTGTGATACTCTGGTTGTAGATTTCGGTGTTGGGCTAGGTTGGAGGGAAGTTCGCATGTTTTGTTGGACAATTGATGCATAGGATGGTTTTTCCAAGAGTTTGTCATCTTTAGATTCAAGAGACATTATTCAGTTATTGAGAGAGATAGTTTCGTGTATTGTTGTTGTTGATACATCAACAAAACATCATGTTACTGGCTCATTTTCGACATCGTCTCTAAGCTGAAAGACTCCCCAGTCATGATTGTCCCTAAGGTATTTATCATTTGAACTATCAATTTCTATTGATGAAGTTGCTCACTTATTGGTTGGCCAAATTCTGTGTCATATTGCTGCGGAGCAAGCTGAATCAAAGTTACTGCTTCAGTTACTGTAGATAAGTGTTGATTAGGTACTGGTACCAGTGGTTGTTCCATTGGTTCAGAGAATACTTCATGAATTCCGTTAGGTGGTGAGAAGTTGAAGTTCATTTCTGGAAAGAGAGCTCGGGTTGGTGTCTTCATATGTTCAGGTAACTGAACATGAATCACTGCTTCAGTTGTGGAATCTTTGTTTGAAGATACTAATTGCAACTCCGGGGAGACATTGGGACTGCTATTTTTTCTTCTTTTCTTTCTACCTTTTGTAGGTCGCTCATGGGCTCATGGAGTACTCGGTTGTTCTCCATTTTTTTGGTTTGTTGCTTTCAGCGTAGATTGGTTGAGTTGCTGCGGAAATATCATTACACACATAGTAATTTCAATGAATCAGGCCAGTTTTGACAAAGGTTTGATAGACTTATGCTCACCCCTGAGTATAGTGAATGAGAGGTAAATGGGTTTACTGAACTGGAAAGGAGAGCTGGATTACCGTATCATCGGACGGTAGGGACTTTGATGACTGTAAGTTACAAGTAACATGGGGGCTCATTTGCACTCCCATTTGCACTTCCTTTGCCATGATAACTGAAGGGAAAGACGGATCAGATCTGGCTTCAAGATCCGCTGCACAGTGCGTTGCGATGACAGGGCTGGGGTTATGTGTTATGGGTTCCTGAAAATAGACGGGTTGTGGTCTGTGGCAGGTTCCCTTGGTGCCGGTTACAGATTTCTTTTAAGGGGAAGGAGGTGCAGTTGCTTCTGATACCATCTCTTACGCCTATTAAAGTCCCTGCATAGAACTAAATTTTACTATTATTTGCTCTGATGCTACTCCCATTTTGTTACAGTCTACTGTACCTAGAGAAGTATCCAGTTTTATCCATTCATTGGTTTGTTCATTCATTCGTTGGTTTATAACATTTGACACTTGCATATCATACCCTATCCTACTGGTCTAGAATAATTTTGCATCTTCTATCGATGACTCAATTGAGCTCAAGAACAGTGATATTTTACGACGACGGTCCGAAAATGGTACTTTGTGTTCCTCTTTAGGGCATTTTGGGATCCTTTTTTTTTTTTTTTGATACTCTTAAGCAAAAACTACCTCCCCTAGAGGCCACAAGCATACCATGATCTGGTGCATAGCTGCCGCCCACGACCTGGCAGATGGCTGCCAAATTGCCCATAGTGCGGTGTTAAGGACACTCTACATACAGTATTAACGATTAGTTCAAAAAGAGGGAGTTCGCACATTTGTTAATAATTGGCTGTAATCCTCAATTCCCTGGGCCTGGGTGATGGCTGGATTTATTTGTTTATCTCGCGAAAAAAAAATGTTGGTAGACCATCTCTTGGCTTACAATACTCGAGTGCAAGCACGAGACGGGCGTCAAAAATGGTAAGCAGAATCACATGTAACATCCCAAACCATGCTACTTCACGCCTTCCATTCAACGGATTCTGAAGCTGTAAAGAAAAATTTGGAAAACTTGATAGTATAGCCAAAAATTCCTTCAAATATTTTCACAAGAGTCCACAGATTATTTAAAAAAAAAAAAAGAAAAAAAAACCATTTGCTACAGTTTGGTGACAAAAGTGATCGTTACAGTGCTTGACAACGACGCTTGCCTGCTCACCACTTGTCAACATCAACCCCCCATGTAACAATAGATGTGCTTAGAGCTGCAGAATCTTTTATAGAATAGATAGAATAAAAGGTATAAATACAAAATATCAATTTAATATTTAGTATACCACCCTTTTGCCTTAATAACTGCATTAATCCTCCTAAGAATACCCTCTAGCAATCTTTCAAATAAAGAGTCAGGTATCAACTCCCAACAATGAATAAGGGTTTCCTCTATCAGTGGGTTTACCTTATCTGCTGATCTAGTATCTTCAGCCAAGTGAGTATAATGTTCATGGTAAAGCTTCTTGAGGTGTACCCAAACATGTTCAATGGGATTGAGATCTGGTGAATATGGTGGCCAATCCTCCAAAACTTCCACCTTATTCTCCTCCAACCATGCCATTGTAATCCTAGCAGTATGTACCCTAGTATTATCTTGCATAAAGATTGGCCTAATACCCTTTTCCTCTAATTCCTCCCAAAAATCAAGTAAAGAAAAGCCCAATGTCCTAATAGTTGCCCTTGCATCTACTCTACCCCTATCTTCTATCCTCATCTCATTACATGTTCCCTTCAATCCACCAGCAAAACAGGCCCATACCATCTGCTTAACACCTCTAGACTTCCTCACTCCCTTCACACACTCTGGAAGCCATTCTTCCTTGGATGTTCTGAAGACCCATTGAACTGCTGGATCTGCAGATTTCTCCACACTACATTCATCACTCCAGACTACCCTCCTCCAATGTGCAATTGTCCAATGCCTATACCTAAGGTACCATTCATATCTCTTCCTTGCCAGAACAGGTGTCAACCTTGGTCTCTCAGCTTTTATATGCTTGTGAATACCATGTTCTGCTAGCTTTCTCTTAATTGTCCTGACTGAGACATGAGGAGCAAAATCTCGGCAAAGCTGCCAGAGTGGTATTTCTCTGTTGCACCTAGAGGCAATAACTAAATGACAGCTGGTTTGGGGAGTAATTTTTTGCACTTGATCAGTTCTGGTCTTGGCTAAAACTGAGCCAGTTGACTGGTATCATTGGTAGGCTAAAGCAAGGGTGGAAGCAGGGATTTTTATTTGACATAATATCTTGGCAAAACTCGTCCCAACCTCCCTCATCCCTACTGCTCTCCAATGCACAGACTCCAGCCATTCTTTCCTTCCTACTCTCTTCCTATAGTGACCTTTTTTTTGTTGTGGTATGAGGTGGTACCATGGTCGAGGTTATGGTTGTTGTTGTGCAATCGGTTGCATCGCCAATGATGACCTTTGTCCAAGAACTATACATTGGCATCCAATATTGTGAAGTTGAAGTTTAGAAAAGCATTAAGCCAGTCATTTCCCATACAAAATCGTGAGAAAATGCTCTAAGGCAAATATATCGACCATAGCTCTCTTGACAATTCTTTAGCTAGTTGAGATACAGAGTTCAAAGGGACTGGAAAGTGAAATCCACTGAGCTGCCGACTATATAAATGAAAATTCACTGTGGATTACTTCACAGCATCAGTATCTCGAGTAATTGGGAAGGTGGTAAACATGGCTACTTTGTCTTGCTCTTGTAGGTGAGTGAATTCTAGGGGTTGAGCGCCGGAGAGGCAGTTCGGAACCAATCCTTTTCCCAGGGGTCTGCACACAGCTGCAGACTAACCGCTTTAAGGCATTTTTTCTCTTTTTTTTTTTGGGGGGGGGGAGCTTACGACCGCAGCATGTTTGCCTTAAAATTTCGCAAACATGACGCAACCAGACCAGCTCTCACACTCACACCCAAACAAACCCTCGAACGGCCCGCACCCAACTTCACAATCCAACCTCTCACTTCAATGTCAGATATTGAGCTACAGCCAGCAATTGGACCACTACCTGGTCGCCAAATCACTGTGAAAAGTCTCCATGTATCGGCCACTCAAGCCAAGCATGTTGCAACCTTCCCTGATTTCGATCGGGGTGCTCAAATATTCCTGGCCCTGCAGCAACTCCGGTGGGGAATGGCTGCCCTCCGGCAAGGACAATTAGACCTCGAACAGAGAGTGGTGGAGGTTCAGCAAAGCTTGGTGAAGGTCACGCAAAGCTTGGTAGAGGTCAAGCAAGGCTTGGTGGAGGTCAAGCAAAGCTTGGTAGAGGTCAAGCAAGGCTTGGTGGAGGTCAAGCAAAGCTTGGTGGAGGTCAAGCAAAGCATGGTGGAGGTCAAGCAAAGCGTGGCGGAGGTCAAGCAAAGCGTGGCGGAGGTCAAGCAAAGCCAGTTGGATTTCCAGCAAGGCCAGGCGGACATCCTGGAGCACCTCCAACGCTTTGAGGCTGATTCTTCCCGCCGGTAAGTTTGTATTCAAGTTTTTTTTGTTTATTATTATTAGTAAAATAACTGACGATACTACTAATCTTAGGGACAAAAACAACATTGCCCGACTCATTAATCATAACGCCACACGCGGAACCACATCTCTAGAGCCGTTCTACGGTTTGAATGGACAGTTGGTTCCTGATTTTCCGAGAACTGGAGCAGACATCGGGAGACTTAATAGTAAGTGTCCGAGTCTAAGCTTATAGGAAGTGACAATCTATCTAACCCAAACGATATAGGTGATGCGATTAATGCTCTCCTTGTGGCACTAGGGCTGGAGGTAACCGGGACGGTGGCCGTTCGCAAGGAACGCTTTAAAAGGTATATTGGGTTAGTCACGGGTGCTGGTTAATGTGCCCTTCTCTGCTCTTCTCTGTGCATTTATCCTAGTAGCAGGATATTTTATTATTCTCAAAAAAAAAAAAACTCAAATCACATCATTTCTCACCACCCCCAAGTTCAACCGAAGAAGAGTGCACGTGTAAAAGTATTGGCAAAACCCCACTCGCCCCAATCCACCCTTTCGATTCTCACTTTACAGGTACAGTCGCGACAAGAAAGTAAAGGGACACTAGCAGAAAACTCTCCTACTACAGGTTTAAAATGTCTCGAGTAATATCAATTTATAACTAATACTTCGTTCTTGCACCCTCTTTCTCAATCAAAGTCCTAATCCTACCAGGCATACCATCTATCATCCTATAGATCTTATTCCAATCCCATCTTCCCCATTCCTCCGCTCTTCTTCTGTTGTTTCACGTCGCTTTCCATAATCGTTTGTGGTAGGCATTTTGGGTTGTGGTAGTATTGACTGGGGGTCAGGTTGCAATGACGTTATAATGCCGTTGCAACCATCCCACATTCACCCTTGGTTCATCCGAGCCTAATTCTGCTAGTGTCCCTTTACTTTCTTGTCGCGACTGTACGGTACGTAGTTAGAGGGAAATCGTACTCGGTCCTGCGTCCGTCTCCAGTTCAACAGCTTGCCCAGCATTTCCCTCCAAGGCGGGGGTCATTTATACCGAGAGATGGGGCGCGGAGGCTTTTTTTGCTCCTGGGGCTTTTTTGCGAGAGCGAGGAGAGGTTCGGGTTTTTATATGGATAGAATTTCCGATATTAACTTAAGTTACCAGGGAAGGAAAATTGAAATGTCTATAATATTAGTTTTCCTTGTAGTTGGGATGATAGGCCATGGCGGTAGTGAAACCTTATAGACGTGACGACGGTCCACCAAATACCCGTTGTGGTGTTTCCCGGCTATCCTTCCTCGCACCCCGCTCATGCTTGTTAAGTAATCCAGAAGTATGACTTGACATCAAGAAGCTAAGAGCATTTAGTGTTAACAGAGATGATATCTTGCATAGATGGCGAGATGTACATAGATGTCGATTGGACCTTTAAAAACTAGAAATTCTAAAACAAAGGTGCTCTCATAGTCCCAAGAATTCGACAAATAATGAAGAGGTAAAAAGCAAATGATTATTATACAAAAAGACAAAAAGGAGAGAAAAGAAAAGCGGAAATATAAGAAACATTGGGGTAGTAAAAGACTGTTGTCAGTAAAAATCGTGAGGGACCAAGGCCTTACCACCCATCACCTAATCGGAATCACCGAGGCAGTGATTGCAACGTTATCAACTCTCAGGGATAGTGGGCACAACAAAGTAAGAGGACAAATGAGAGGCAGAAATCTAGATCTAAAGAGGCAGATAGGAATAAAAGGGTGGAAAAAATGCCTTAACGAACAAGGGAGATTCACGGAGTGTAAAAGAGTTACTGTCAATTTTGTAGGTGAAGATCAAGACCGGCGGATGCGTTTGGAGGGGGGCTCGGAGAGCTCGGGAAGATTGGTTGGGGGGACATTGGGTTCTTCACCAACTATGCATATTGGATTGGCGTTGTGTCGTTCTGAGAGAATCTGCCGGATGCCCTTACTGCCTCTTTTAGCAGCCCACCAGAGCAGTGCTCGGCCAGAATTATCTTCCATGTCCGGGTTAACACCGCTCTGGTTCAAGAGGATTTTTACAACTCCCGCACACCCATAATAAGCTGCCCACGAAAGGGGTGTTCGACCAGGGTTATCTGCCATGTCAGGGTTGATATCGCTCCGGTTCAAGAGCATAATTGCAACTCCCTCATTCTACAGTCTCACAGCCCACCCCAACACCGTGTTTCCACCTTGGTCAGTTGCGTTGAAATCCCATTCCTTGATCTGCAACAAAGCAACCATTATTTCCTCGACTCCGAAGTAGGATACACCATGGAGCCCAGCAAATCCTTGAGGACTACCTTGCTCATCAAGCGGCCCGGTCCAGGGAAACTCTAAGTGCAATATGAGTAGCTTGGAGAATATATGGTCATCAAATTTATCGAGGAGCCTCAGTGCAAGGGGTATCACTCTTTTTGTGGTTTCCTTCCGGGCATGAGTTCCCCAATGGCACAAAGCATAGTCTAGGAAGGGGGTTGTTGGCGGGGCCAAGTCAAGAGTTGGTGAAAGCTCCCTGATGGACTGAAAGTTGAGGTATGTCAAACGAACCTCCGCTATCATTAAATGGGGGCTGTGGAAAAGTGTAGAGCTGGCATGCAGATATTCCTGAAGAGTAAAATGGACGAGACGGACCTTTGATAATGATGGATCAACTGTGATCAATCCAAGAGAGCATCTCACTGCTATTCGTATAGAAGGGAGATTATCACGGTCCAGTTTAGAGGTCCCGAGTTCTACCCCCAAGGCTTCAAATAGCTCCTCCAGCTCGAATGGATCCTCTGAATATGATACTCACATCAGAGCATCCATGTCTAGCCGAGACTTTCTCCCCTTCTGTGCTTTGATTATTTACAGTGCCATGGTGTATATATCCCCAACATTCTGCCGCTTTGTGATTTCATTGATTTTTTTTTCTCCTTTTAGCAATAGTCGTCTCTCCTAAGATAGTCCCGATGCTTAGAGGGACGAGTGGAAGTCTACACACAGTTATTAGTAAATAGCTCGTGTTCAAATAAGGGGTTACTAGATATCTCAATAATCTAAGATATTGTTTCGGGAATGATTCTCAATATGTCCTCTTCCAGCCCCTTGTCCATTGTATCAGGCTCTGTGTCTTTACCGAACTTTATTGTCAGATATCTCTTCATATCATCGGTTGTAGGACTGACTGATCTGACCTGGGCAGCAGGAAAATACTTTTCAACCTCGCTGCGAATAAAGGACCGCCCAGTGAGAAATATGCAGACACTTGACGACTCCCAAGGAATCACCCCTAGAGAATCAAGAAGGTCCATCCGATGCTCAGGGGAAGCTTCATCCAGGGCATCAACGCATATAACACCTGTTCCCGCAATGTGATCACCGTCTTCAGCATTTGACGAAGCTGCAAAAGTCAAGGACTCATGCTGCCCAAATGCTCCTTGGCAGCGTCGAAAGACTGATGTAGTCCTCCAGAATGTTGTTTTTCCCCACCAACTGCTTGAGCAAGGCACCCAGCAAACTTGGTGTAGTCTATTCCTTGCGATCGAGAAAATCGCAATACAGGCCAATCAGTTTGATGTTTTGATGGTCCCTGACAGCATCATCGTGTAAATGATCGATTACTAGAGAGCTGATATTGTCTGCAGTTAGTGACGTGGTCTCGGTTAGCAAATTCCTCTTATTACCTAAGGTAGGTTTTCCGGACACCCGGATCACCCTCGCAGAGTATCACAGGATGAGATTCGTATTCCTCCGTTGTCCTTTTCTTAAATTCATCTCTCTGGAATACCCATTCTCTCACGCCGTCATGCCGATTATTGCATAAGTGTTGATGCCTTTTTTGGAGCGCGAGAGACGATAACCACGGTAGGACCTGGGGCTTATCATCGGCGACCGTATTCACGATGTTGACGATTTTGTTGCAACTGTTGGAGTTGAAGGATTTGATATTCCTCGTACTACTTAAGCCTTGAAAATATATCTGATCTATACTGTCTATAGTAACGCCGACAGAGACGTGGAAGAGGAGAAGGTAAAATGATGGAGATGGGTGTTAAGCAGGCTGATGGTATTCATGAGGTAAAGAAGGAGAATAGTGTTGTCGAGGCAAGACTGTGGGATGACGCACTTGCATCAGATATCCTATCAAATTGATTCATCATAAATTTACC
Organism: Choiromyces venosus 120613-1; assembly: GCA_003788595.2. Lineage (NCBI taxonomy): Eukaryota > Fungi > Ascomycota > Pezizomycetes > Pezizales > Tuberaceae > Choiromyces > Choiromyces venosus. The sequence continues at coordinate 159,918 of ML120525.1, read as the reverse complement.
AATCAACTCCGGTTTGGGCAATTCCCTGGTGGAGGTATTATCACCACCCTGATTGCTGCCCCTGAAAAGATGAGTCAGCGTTTTCCATAATCGAGAAGCTAAGTGGAATTTGCTTTCCCCCAAGGACCCAAGTCAGTTGACCGATTATGAGTACTATATTCTATACCTGGAAGGTGCAGTAAAAATTAGGAAACTATTTCTGCTGATTCTAGCTAAATCTCTACACAACAAAACCTTGAAGTAAACGAACAGTCTATCTTCATGGAGTATCACTCACTCCCAAGGATGGATTTGAGAATTAGCTTTCGTAACATAAAATACTGTGCGGGCACTAGTATGATAGATGAATGTATGCCTATACCGTAAACAAAGAAAGACCAATCTGTAAACGAAACGAGAGAAACTCGTATGATGGGTAGAGAGAAGTGTTCCATCAAGAAGTGTGGGGAGGAGGAAGAAGGCGAGGGGGTTCTCAATCTTGCATACTATACAAAACACCAAGAAGTCAAGACCAAAGAATAAGCAGGACAAGAATTGAAGTTCAAGAAATAAAAGGAAGACAAAAAAAGTAGACAGAGCAGAAGGGAGTGAACAGTGTAATCAAGCAATGTCGTAAATGGCTTGCACTACCGTGCCCTTGCCACATGCCCCCGAGCCCAGCCTAGCCTAAGAGAGAGTACTAGTTTGATTTTTAAGTATCCGGACACCTTGGCGCCAAGCACTCAAATATTCGCCTTGCACTAAAACCTTGGCGCCAAGATGTCTGGTCACTTAAAAAAACAGGCTAGTGCATGCGTACAAGTAATGGCAAACCCTCACTTGCCCCAATCCACCCTTTCACTTCACACACCCCACTTACACTCAAACATTCCACCTTTTCGTTTCACCCTCCCGCACTTATACCCAAACAACCTCCAAGCAGCCCTCGCCCTACTTCCCGTTCTAACTCCTCACAATGGCGGATAATCAGCCACAACCCGCACTTAGACCACTGCCTAATCTCAAAATCATAGTGCAATGTCTCCGTACAATCGTCACTGAAGTCGAGAAATTTGAAAATCTTCCCGCATTCGATCAGGGGGCTCGAATATTGGCAGCCCTGCAGGAGCTCCAGCAAGGAATGGCCGGCCTCCAGCAAGGACAGGCGGACCATGAACAGAGGTTGGTAGAGCTTCAGCATAATGTCGTGGAGCTCCAGCAACGCCAGTTGGATCTCCCGCAAGGCCAGGCGGGCATCCTAGAGCACATTCAACGCCTTGAGGATGATTCTTCCCGCCGGTAAGTTTTTTTTTCTATTTAATTTTTTTTTGTTAATTATTATTAGTAAAATAACTGACAGCACTACTAATCTTAGGGACAAAAATAACATTGCCCGAGCCATTAATAGTACCGGCAATCTCAGAGCCAACCTTCTAGAGCCGTTATACGGTTTGAACGGTCTGTTGGTTCCGAATTTCCCGAGAACTGGAGCAGATATCGAGAGACTTGGTGGTAAGTGTCCAAGTCTAAACTTATGGGAAGAGAGATCCTATCTAACCCAAATGGTATAGGTGATGGGATTAATGCTCTCCTTGCGGCACTGGGGCTGGAGATGGGTGGGACGGTGGTTGCTCGCAAGGAACGCTTCAAGAAGTATATTGGTTTTGTCGCAGGGATGGATTAATGTACTCTCCTTGTTATTATTCTTATAAGAGAAATGAATTCAAATTACATTGTCATTTCTCACCACCCAACCCAAGAAGAGTGCACGCGTAAAAGTACTGGCAAACCCCCACTCGCCCCAATCCACCCTTTCGATTCTCACTTTACAAGCACGGTACGTAGTTAGAGGGAAATCGTACTCGATACTGCGTCCGTCTCCAGTTCAACAACTTTCCCAGCATCTCCCTCCAAGGCAGGGGTCATTTATGCGGAGAGAGATGGGGCGCGGAGGCCTTTTTTGCTCCTGGGGCTTTTATGCGAGAGCGAGGAGAGGTTCGGATTTTTATGTGGATAGAATTTTCGATATTAAGTTACCATGAAAGGAAATTTGAAATGTCTATAATATTAGTTTTCCTTGTGGTTGGGATGATAGGCCTATGGCGGTAGTGAAACCTTATAGACGTGAGGACGGTCCACCAAATACCCGTTGTGGTGTTTCCCGGCTGTGCTTCCTCGCACCCCGCTCATGCTTGTTAAGTAATCCAGAAGTATGACTTGACATCAAGGAGCTAAAGAGCATCTAGTGTTAACAAAGATGATATCTTGCATAAATGGCGAGATGTTGTATTTAGATGTCGGTTGGACCTTGGAGAAAACTAAAAACTAGAAATTCTAAAACAATTCTGCTCTGGCAATCAGAAAGATTCTACAAGCAATAAAGAGAGGAAAAGGCAAACGATTATCATACAAAAAGAGAAAGGAAAGGAAAGGCGGAAATATAAGAGACACTGAGATAATAAAAGACTGTTGTGGGCAAAAATCGTGAGAAACCAAGGCCTTACCACCGCCGCCTCCTCGGAATCACCGAGGGGGTGATTGCAACGTTATCAACTCCCAGGGGATAGCGGGTACAACAAAGTGAAAGGACAATTCAGAGAGGCAGAAATTTAGATCTAAAGAGGCAGACCAGAATGAGAGTGTGGAAAACAATGCCTTAACGAACAACGGAGATTCACAGAGTGTAAAAGAATGACTGTCAATTTTGGCTGCGAAGATCAAGACAGGCGGATACGTTTGGAGGGGGCTCGGAGAACTCAGGAAGATTGGTTGGGGGGCATCGGGTTCTTCACCAACTTCACCTATTGGATTGGTGTTGTGTCGTTCTGATAGAATCTGGTAGACATCATTACTGCCACTTTCAGCAGCCCAGCAGAGCGGTGTTCGGCCAGAATTATCTTCCATATCCGGGTTAACATCGCTCTGGTTCAAGAGGATCTTTACAGCTCCTGCGCACCCATAATTTGGAACGGAGCGATGTCAATCCCGACATGGCAGATGATGGTCGAACACCGCTTTTGTGGGCCGCTCGAAGAGGGAACGAGGCTGTCTGGCACATTCTATCGGAACGACACAACGCCAATCCAATATGCGCAGTTGGTGAAGAACCCGATGTCCCCCCAACCAATCTTCCCGAGCTCTCCGAGCCACCCTCCAAACGCATCTGGCAGGCTTGATCTTCACCGCTAAAATTGATAGTCACTCCTTTACGCTTGATGAATTTCCGCTGTTCATCAAGGCATTTTTTCCACTTTCTTTCCTGTCTGCCTCCTTAGATCTAGATTTCTGTCTCTCTCATTCGTCCTCTCACTTTATTGTGTCCGCTATTTCCTGGGAGTTGATAACGTTGCACTGCCTGAGTGATTCCAATGAGATGATAGGTGTTAAGGCTTTGGTCACTCACGATCTTTACCGACAACAGTCTTCTATTATCTCAATGCTTCTCATATTTCGCTTTTCTTTTCTTTTCTTTTCTTTTCTTTTCTTTTCTTTTCTTTTCTTTTCTTTTCTTTTCTTTTCTTTTCTTTCTTTCTTTCTTCTTGTATGATAATCGTATGCCTTTTCCTCTCATTATTACTTGTAGAACCTTTCTGATTGTCAGAACAGCGTTGTTTTAGAATTTCTAGTTTTTAATTTTCTTCAAGTTCTAATCGACATCTATGTATAACATCTGGCCATTTATGCAAGATATCATCTCGGTTAACACTAGATGCTCTTAGCTTCTTGATGTCAAGTCATACTTCTGGATTACTTAACAAGCATGAGCGGGTGCGAAGAAGGGCAGCCGGGAGAGACCAGAACGGGTATTTGGTGAACCGTCGTCACGTCTATAAGGTTTCACTACCGCCATAGGCCTATCATCCCAACTACAAGGAAAACTAATATTGTAGACATTTCAAATTTCCTTCCATGGTAACTTAAGTTAATATCGAAAAATTCTATCCACATAAAAACCCGAACCTCTCCTAGCTCTCGTAAAAAAAGCCGCAGGAGTAAAAAAGGCCTCCGCGCCCCATCTCTCTCCGTATAAATCACTCCCACCTTGGAGGGAGATGCTGGGAAAGTTGTTGAACAGGAGACGGACGCATGACCGAGTACGATTTCCCTCTAACTATGTACCGTGCCTGTAAAGTGAGAATCGAAAGGGTGGATTGGGGCGAGTGGGGTTTTGCCAATACTTTCACGCGTGCACTCTTCTTGGGTTGGACTTGGGGGTGGCGAGAAATGACAATGTAATTGGAATTCATTTTTCTTATAAGAATAATAACAAGGAGAGTACATTAATTCAGGCCTGCGGCAAAACCAATATACTTCTGGAAGCGTGCCTTGCGAACGGCCACTGTCCCGGTTACCCCCAGACCCAGTTCTTCAAGGAGTGCATTAATTGCATCACCTATATCGTTTGGGTTAGATAGGATCTCTCTTCCCATAGGTTTAGACTTGACACTTACCATTAAGTCCCCCGATGTCTGCTGCACCTCTCGGGAAATTGGGAATCAACTGACCGTTCAAACCATAGAACGGCTCTAGAACGCCGGCTCTGCGAGGGACGGTACTATTAATGGCTCGGGCAATGTTGTTTTTGTCCCTAAGATTAGTAGTGCTGTCAGTTATTTTACTTATAATAATAAACTAAAGAAACTTGCACAATTCGTCCGGCTACCATAAGATCTCCATTTCTTCCTCTTCTCACAACAGCCTCGTTCTGACNCTATTGCGTGAACGTAGTCTATAGGATAGTTTAACTAAGTAGGATTTAAATGGTTAGTTGAGGCCAAACCCGTTAAGGGATCATCTCAGTCGTAAAAGGTATTAGCTCTTCGATTCACCTTAAACGAAAGGGGGCTCCTAGGTTCAGTCAACCGGCTAATACTCATGACAAAAGATATGGACCTTCCACGCCATTTTTAATCCCTTGATAAAGACGACTAGGGTCGGTTTAGCGAGGCGTTGTTTTGGAACTTCATTTGCTTGTCAGATAGAAGTACCTCATAGTGAGTGAGGGTTTCTACCTAAACTCTTAATCGAAGGCATTGTATTTTATGACACGCCCGTGATCATACTATCTGCTTACATACGGATATAGCACTTGTTTCTTCCCGGTCAGACATTTGCTTTGCTCGTTTTGAGCATACTACCCATCTCTCGTCACGAGGTAGTTCTTCACACCCCTCCTTCTTCTTCCGCTCCCCCTAGTCAGGACGTATGATGTGTTTTGTGATTCAGTTCTGGTTTCTTGTTCCTCCTGTTCTTAACTTCAAGTTCTTTATTTTCCTTCTGTTCTGTTCATCTGTCTCGTCTTCCCTTACTTGTCACATTACACGGGAAAGTTCGTTACAGCACTTACCGAACGTGATGGCACGGGAACGGTTTACGGGGGCTCGGGTCGGATTCTTTCTCATGACCAAACTAAAAATTCATAGGCCTGTGGAACCACGGTTCCGGAGTTTATAAGCGGAACCGTGGGTTTGGAACCGCGGTTCCACAGGCCAATCAATTTCTTGTCCGATCATGTGCGCATGTTCATTACCGTTTGGGAGCGAACGGGGTTAGGTGGGAAAGTGAAGTGTGTGGGGTGAATGTGAGTTTGTGGGGTGGGAAGGCAAAGTGGGAGGTCGTGGATATGGATTTGTTAGAGGTTCGTGGGGAATGGGATGAAGGGCAAGGTTGAGGAGTGTTACCGCCTATTAGTCGGTGTTGGGCGTGTACCTGGTGATGGATTGGAGCTTTAGTACTACCTTTCAGGGGCATGTAAGTGGTGACTTCAGCCCTCTCGACGTTTGGAGGGGCGTAAGCTAGTCCCCCGAGTTTATAACCGTCGGGACGTCCTTTAGGTCGTTCCTTACCGACCGGAGGTCGTTCCTGTACGCCTGGTGCTTGTCTCCAACCATCTCCAAGTCGTTCCGGACCGCCCCCAAGTCGTTCTACACCATCTCGAAGTCGTTTTGCACCATCCCGAAGCCGTTCTGCACCATCTCGAAGCCGTTTTACACCATCTCGAAGTCGCCCTACAGCCCCTCGAGGTCCTTGCGCTCAACCTCGAGGTCGTTCCGGTCCGCCGGTAGGCTCTCGTCTAAGTTGTGGAATCTCTACTAAGAAGGGCGGCCATTCAAAAATAA
>ML120525.1:83135-145501 GCA_003788595.2 Choiromyces venosus 120613-1 | reverse complement strand
CCCCCCCCCAACCCAACGGTAATGGATCCCCTTCTTTCCTCCCTGACCCTCTTGTCGTGTATCCTAGTCCCCTCGAGTCTATCGCGACAAGAGTTCGTAGCAACACAAGTCTCATCCAGTCCCTCCGCACTCTAAAACATCACTCTATCACACACGGCCCCTCCCTCCTGCAACATACCGGTAGCTCATGTTGCCTAACTTATGGCCTAGAATACAGACTACCCACACGACGAGAGCGCGGATTCCCCACCGCGTCAGAGATAAAACAAAATTCATTCCATGTCTTCTTATCCACCGTCGTGAAAACCAAGACCTCTCTATGTGCCTAATAAAAGTCTTTCTCTCTCTCCCAGGAACTCCGCGATAGAAGAGAGTCCTTCTAGCCAATCCCACATTCCTCTTGCGGCACTAAGCACGGAGATCTGGAGTCCGCAGCACACACTGTCTAACATTTTTTACCTGGTCCCTCGTCAGCTAGCGGGATCTTAAGGAGATCTAGAGGAACATCCAGTAGAGGAGTTCGGACCCTTCGTTGATAGTTTTGACACTTTGCAGCACGACCTATATCATAGCTACCTCAAACACCGAGACTATTGACACCACCGCCACCACCAAGACGCTGACTAAATACCCCTTTCCTTTTATCATGACCAAAATATCCCAACAAACCCATTCCAAAAACATACGGTACCTTCTCGAGCAAAATCATTCCCAGACAAAACAGAAACAAACCACAATTACCCGAGTATTGCACCAGCAACCCACCCCCACCGACCAAACAGATCCTCACAGCACCAACCAACTCCATCCTTGGCACCGACAGATAACCCCCAACCCAACCCAATAAACCCACGTTTAACTTTATGAGACATGTCAATTAGCACGGTAACAAGCGAAGCCGGAAACCGTAGGAGACCACCGAAACCGGTACCCTACAAGGTGCGACTTCACCCCCCATCACTCGCAAGCCACCAAAATATCCAGCACACCGCACCCCAGCAACCCCGCGTTCTCTCAAAAGTGCAAAAAAGGCACTGAGTCTAGAACGAAGGTGGGGGGCATGTAGAGAGGGTGGGAGGTTCCGGGAGGGATGTGATGTGAGAAGTGAGATGGAGGGAGGGAGGTTTGATGGATGAAGAAGACGGGAAGGGAAAGATGAAAGGTAAAAGAAATAATGAAGGGAGGGAAGAGAGAGAATAAATATGAGGGATAGACGGTGGTGATGATCCGGCCTTTCGGTCTAAGTTCTTTGAGTACGGGTAACCAAGTTGTTGGTCTCGTGCTATCCGGGCAAACTCCAAAACAGACACTCTACGTAAGCCCAATACACACAGTAGCATCCCAAAAACATGGCTAAGGTTTTTTCTAGAACAAAAACATCTCGCAAATACTTTACCAATATCCTCTCCCTTCCCAGTAGGCTTGGAAAATTCACCTGCCACAGGGCAAAACACACCAAAATTGGCATTTTTCAAAACATCACCACCCAATTATCCTCTACGAAATGAGACAGAAAAAAAAAATATAATAAATTACCTAGCACATCAAAACTCAAGATACAAAATTTGGAATCTTTCGCTTTTACTTCTGCAGAGTAGTGAAGTGTGAGATGTGCCCGACTCGAAGGTACCCGCCCAGCCAGGCTATTTTGTATGTGAAAGATACATTGCAACAGACCTCATTGACTTTGAATGCACCTCACTCTATATACATGGCAGGCAAAAATAGGGGGAAAATATATAGAGCATTTCAGAGGCCTCAGCACCTTGTAAGCTTATTTTGAAGTTAATGTCATGGTAATCCGTTGAGATCAGGAGACTCAAAAAAACCCCAATTTTGGTGTGTTTTGCCCTATGGCAGGTGAATTTTCCAAGCCTACTGTTCCTAGAAAACGAGTGATCATACATGAACAACTGCCACCGTACCAGTTTTAACCAGGCACTGTATCCTCACAGTCCCCATGCCCCCGGGCAATACACACCTCCAACTACCCGTACTCGCACAGCCATCTTATACCCAGAGCGACAAAGCTGCAAAACTCCCTTGAGCAAACTTCCATTATTCATTCCTTCGCTTGACGCTTAATCCCCATTCTGCACTTCCCTTTCTCCTCCCGAGTCCTTACAGCTCCTGACACTCGACTCGCAGGACAAGAAAAGAGGTATTGCGGCTGTTGTAACACATTACTGTAATTCCGATGGACCAGTCAACTGCCATACCTACAGGACATCCAGAAGGCATCTCCAGCTACTGGAACGGAACAAAAAAAAAAAAAAAGCCCCCAGGGTCAATCAGTACTGTATCATACTTCTGCTTGCACTTTTTTTCTAATCTAATCGTGCACGGTGTTGATCATATGATATGTAAGGGCAGCTGTGCTGACAAAGTGAGTTCAAAGTTAAAGGAATGAAGTGGCTACTTGTTTATACGGTAACACCATCTCTTACTGTACCGGTAATGAGAATTTTTTTTTTCAGCCAGTAGAGGTGCGCGTGTCCAGAGGCGAAATGTTTACAGATTGTTGTAGCGGATTTCCGGGCTATCGATTGGCATGGAATTGTCTGTCATCTTCCTGCAGGTTTGTTTTATATCCTTGACCTTCTCATCTTAACAGTGGCTGTTATTATATCTGTGGTGCCTCACGGAATGTACGAAAAGCCAATGATACCACGTTTCTTGTGATGTAAGTTAAGGTCATTTGACATGACTTATCACGTAACTTCAGGAACAAAAGTTTTTTTTTTTTTTTACCAATTAGTTTTCCAAGGGTTTGTAGCTATTATTTTATCCAGTCGGTCGTCAAAAATACTGCGCCGGGCCGCGTATATACCTGTGACAAAGAAATATTATATTGGTATTTAAGCATTTAACGTTAGCCGCATTTTCAGCGCAATATCGAAGTAAGGGGGGGATTTCTACTACTGTATACGGTACTGACTGCGCCTGGATGAGTGAGTGCTTTATTCCAAGCCACCCAAAGCTCGGATGTCAATATATATACCGTACGCTCCCAAGCCGGCCAGTACGGAACGAGTAGGGTGATAGCGCATCACCCGTCGAATAAACGAACCAACCACAGACAGGCAAAACGAGCGTCAGCACCACCACCAGGACCACCAAAACCCACAACTGCCCAACCCCACTCCCGTCCGTCACATTCGCAAAAGCGTCCAGAGTGATGCCCCATGACCCGCTAAACTCCCCTCGGCCGACGCCGAGTAGCCCTTTAGGAAGGTGGCACAGATATTTGTACTGCAGTGTACTGTACGTTTACTGTTTAGTTTACGAGTAACCTTCTTTTTTTCCTTTTTCTGCTTGCATGGTGTGTATGATATGATGGTTAGAGTAGAGTGGTTTGCAGCGTGTGTGTGAGGGTGCTGTGCGTGCTGTGCAGTAACATATCGGCTGCCGGTAACTCGACTGGCGCTGTGTAACATATTAATATCAGGTTTGGCCAGTAGGTAGGTCAGTAGGTGTGGTTGTCGTCGCTTATTTTGGGTTCAATGGGTGGTTGGCTGGATGAGAGACGCGCAAAATCATACCGTGGGTGTTTGAAGGCGCGCCCGTGGGGTAGGAGGGTGCTATAATATATCTCGCTTTTTCTTTTTGGAAAAATCGATACGACTCTCGCTATCGAATAAGTCAAGTTGGGCAGTAAGTTAACTTGACTAGCCCCCCCCCCACGAGTATCGTACACGTAGTGGGTGAGATGCCTTGTTTGCTTGCTTGTTCGTTTTAATTGTCTGTAAATAATCCGGGGGTTACTCGGAACTCCTTAAAATAATTAATCAATCGAGCTGTGAAGCACTGTGAGTAGTTGCTAGAATCGAAAGAGAAAAAGAACAGTAAACTGTCTTAGCTGTTAGCAATTATCGAGTGACCTAATGTGATTAATTTATTTGCCTTCCTTCCCTCCCTTTCTGCACTAGCCCTGTCTGCACTGCGCAATACCAGAGAAGTTGATGCGTGCATGAACCATGATCCAGGATAGACCATTTGGAATGTTTGGGGAGGGAAGCAGATGTCTGGATTAGCCTGCAATTACAAAGATATTCCTGATCATGCTTGTTTGGAAAAACCCTGAACAAATTCGCGTTTGTCGGTACGGTATTCGGTGATTTTTTCCATGTTGATACATTGTTTGAAGTGCATGCATGGTGTACACAGCTGTGATCGCGCTGTTGATTGATGCGAATTGAGGAGGTACCTATGGTACTATCGCCGGTGTGGAAACGATGTGTCTGTTTGTACTGAGCTGTACCTACTCACAGTCTAACCATGCGACGCGGAGGGAAGAGTGTTGACGATAGGCATGCAAGTGTAGATCTCGTGCTAGTTTCGTGCTTTTCAATCCGTTAAATGGAGAAGAAACAGTTGCCCAAGGATCTGTATCCCGGGAAGACTTGTATGGTAAGTCCAATTGATATTGCCGGTAAAGATTTGATTCTCCGGGAATACAAACACCCACTACGCAGGTATCGGCAACACCGTCTACTCGTAATGTTCGAGTCCTATGCAGTACGAGGGAAAGTACTGTACAGCAAAAGTACTCGTAGAATCGCCGCTCAAATCAAATTCAAAAGGATCACGGCCTGTTAAATAATACTTTTATAATGAAACGCCACCGTTGCCATTCCAGCGCCCCCCGTTTTCATCATCATGGGGATAGATTACTTGTACCGTAGCAAACACCTACCCTGCGGCATCGGGAACCTTAGCTTAACCAACCAAACCAACGATAACTGCGCATAGATAAAAAATTGACCTGTCGAGTCTGGCTTGTCCAGAAGGTCTCGAAAAGAAAACCACAATTCCCACACGTGTGAATTGCGCCAAAACCCCTGCTTCCATTTAATCGGGTTTCCCCGATATCGATGATAAATCGGAACCTGCTAGGGTGTAGCTAGATGTCATGTTGTTGCAAATTGTACCGTTACTCGAGTGATCGGAATAGGAAGATAATTCCCCCCCCTCACCGGAATTCACCCGTTCTTTTTTTCCCAAGCATGGGGGTGTTGGACTTGGCTATAAATTGGTTTTTGGGAACGTCTTCCCTTTTATCCTCGGGTTATTGTGAGCGGTTATTGTTTCATATATGGCCCCCGGGAATAAGTTTAGGACAGTTTAGATCGTGGGGACGGGAGGGAACGGAATGGGATGGGATGGACAGATGGGATGGGGTTGGGATGGATGGTATGGGATGAGCTTCATCAGTCTGAAAACATCTAGTGTTGCGGGAACATGGGCGTGGATAACAAAAGTACAGGTATGCACGGGCTTGGAGGATGGAAAGCTCAATGATATTAGAAAAAGTAAAAACTGAATTCCCGCCTGTGTGAAATTCAAAATGATACCTACTGTACGCAGTTGACAGCCATGATAGAATGATTACTGTAGAACAGAGACCTACTTTCCTGCGCACTGCATGCACCCCCTATGGAAATGTTCCCTGGAATAACTATCGGTAATATTGTTGTACTACTTCTCACGCCATGTCGATATTAGAAGGGAGAAATAACATACCTGAGGGCATACCGAAAAATACGGCACAAGGAAAAATGAAGAATTTGGTGGGGATCAGCGAAAAATGATAGGCGGTGGAAGCCTTGCTCTTCGCCAAATTTTTCGTTGTGCCGTATTTTTCGGCATGCCCTTCAGGTATGTACGTTAACTACCACACCCTTCCTCTCTTCATTCCTCCCTAAACACAACCACAACCATCCCAACCCAACCACCAAACGCAGACTAAAATGGCCGAAACTCAACCTGCCACGCCGCAAATTATCGAAGCTGACGGTTCTGGGCCAAGCAGTGATAATGAGTCGGCTTATGAATCTGGAGTGTAAGTGTTTCGACATTTTGTTTCTGTCTTTGCTTGATTGGGGATTAACACTACCGGGGTTGTCAGGCCGAGTGACACCACTTCCCTTGCATCCGAGGTAAGAGCATACAAATACGAGAATGGCCGTCGGTAAGTTTACTTCCTTCCATCGGACCGGACTGAGGCTTAACCTATATTTTAGATACCATGCGTACAGTGAAGGTCACTATTGGGCTCCCAACGACGGGAAACAGAATGAACAATTAGATATCTTGTTTGTTCACTTTTCAATCTTTTAGTTCCCGGACGACAGCTATCAAACTAACCCTCACTAGTCACCACGTTTATTCACTTGTACTAAACGGAGACCTCCACCTTGCACCTATAGGAGATCACCCGCAAAAGATTCTAGATGTCGGAACCGGAACTGGGATCTGGGCAATTGATATGGCAGACGCTTATCCTAGCGCTAAAGTGATCGGAAATGATTTATCTCCCATTCAACCAAATTGGTAGCTTCCCAGAATGATCTAACATATCCCCCGGCATTCCTCCTAACAACTCGCTAACTCCTTGTGTGTTTTTCTTAAAGGGTTCCAGCAAATTGTCAATTTGAAGTAGACGATTTCACAAAACCGTGGACATACCCTCGCAGCTCATTCGACTTCATCCATGCCCGTGGGATTTACGGCTCCGTAGGATCCTGGCCGATCTTCCTTCGTGAAGCCTATTCCCGTGTTAAGCCTGGTGGATGGTTCGAGTCTGTCGAGACTACGGTTGCATTTTACCATGATGATGGTCCCCGAGGCGAGGGACAGTTGATCTCTAAGGACAACCCGGTTTACAAATGGTGTCAATTTGGCCTTGAAGCTGCAGAGAGGCTTGGGAGGCCGCTTGATGTTGCCGGGAAAGTTGACGGGTGGATCGAAGATGCTGGCTTCATAAATGTCTCGCAGAAGGAATATAAAGTTCCTACCGGATCTTGGGCGAAGGATGCGCACATGAAGGATATCGGGAGGTATAATCTGTTGAACATGTTGGAGGCAGTTGAGGGATTCACTATTGCACTTTTCACTCGAGTACTTGGGGTTTGTCTCCCTCTATATAGTGCTTGGGGTGTTTATATTAACGAGAGTTTAGTGGAGTTTGACAGAAACTCAGGTCATGATCGCACAGGTGAGGGCTGAGCTAACCGACAGGAGAAATCACTTTTACTTCAAGATGTTTGTCCCATTCAATTCTATTTCTTGCTACATATTTACTAACTCGACGGAATAGGTACGTTGCATACGGGCAAAAGCCCGAAACCACGGATCCGGAGAATTGATTTAGCTAGCGTCCTTTGAATCGAATTTTCATGACTCTTCCATTTGTGAATTCAGAGGGTTAGCCACCTGAACCAATGATATTACATACATGTCCCACCATTACGGAGTAGAACAGTGAATTACCGTAAAAACTTGAATAGAAGAAAAATGTGCTAGGACGTTGTAGTTGCCTCTCCTAGTAAAGCGCTGTGTATATTCCTTTTGTTTTGTCTCAACTGAGGGCTGATTTTACGGTGTTTTCCCCCCGCGTAGCTGAGAAGGGGAATTCCAACGTCCTAGCTTCTATTTACGGTAAGTGAGACGAGTTCTGCATAGTCACGAATCCTCGCTCGAACAAAGCCCTTCGAAACACCGCGGAGTAAAAGTTAAATGCGCAACCACTACACCACATCATAGGGAAAACTCCCGGAATCCTAAGATTATGTTACCCACGATTCCCAGCGCTGATCCTACTCCCAACCCCCAATTCCCAATTCCCAACTCACAAACAACAACCCCACCAAATCCTCGCAGCCAACACCACCCGAGCGATTAATCCAACGGAGCGAACCCCCCAAAGCCATACTCACAAGACAGGGAAGGGTAGGTAGAGTAAACCAAAGCTTCAACCCCCAACCAACAAACAAACCAAGAAAGCACCCATCCATCAACAAGCCCCCATTCTCACGTCGGCTACGGTACATACAGCACACAGCTCCCCCCCATTGAACACTCAGACCTCCCACCATACCATACCATTCATACCATACTTACTTCCAGTACCCTATCCTATCATACAGTACTAAATTCACTACATGCCCCCCCTTTCAGCATTTCTTCAGCATTTCTTTTCCTCATCCCATCTCTTCATTACTGGAATATTCCTTTTTCTCTCCCTCCCTCCATCCCTCCCTCCCTCCTGCCAGGTATGGTACTGTAGATACTTTCGCATACCGATAGTGCCGGCGTCGTAAGAAGTGATATATGCGAGTACGAAGATGACGCCCCCCCCCCCCCCAAACCTACTGTGCTGTGGTATGGGGGGTGGAGTGTCTTGGATGTTTTTGAAGGCGTTGGTTGGGGTTTGGTAGGTTTGGATTGTGAGGGAGGTGGAGATGGGGGGAGGTTTGGTATTGTTTTCTTTTGTTTTTGTTTTTTTTGGTGAAGGGGGGAGTTGGACGGGGGGGGGGGGGGGTGTTGGGTTGAGAAAGCAATTGTTGTTGGGATATGATAACTGTGCTTGTAGTGACTGTGGCGGATTTGGTGAATGTCTTGAGGTGTGAAGTAGGAGTGGATTTTTTTTCTAGGTGCGGTGTGGGATTATTGTTTGGTTGGTGGGAGTTGCTTTTATGTTATGGGATGAATATCTAGGGTATTAAACTTCCATAACTAATACGGGAGCTTTTTTTTTTTTTTTTTGGTGCCTGATGGTGGAGGTGATGGCTTGTTACTGAACGCACGTGATCTGGGGGTGTCGGTATTGCTTGTCTGTCAAGCGGGTTAGACTATCTGTTAATTGGAAGGGATATGTGCAACCCCTCATCCCATTATGCATAGCCCATAATATTATCATGCAATCAAGCAGAAGGCATGTCGTTACTTTCTCTACCAAACGGGCTGATTCTTCGCATCGCCCAACAAATGGATACGGTACGCTAGATCCGAACTCACTTTGCAAGACCAACCAACCGCCGTTTCGCTGCTCGGCACTATTTCCGGCACTGTCGGGGAGTACTTCCATACCGCGAATCGGCACTCGGGGAGTGATAAACTGACGGTCCGGCGACTGCTAAAGAATAGTATTAAGTTAGTCGTTTCCTGACCCAGGGCTGGGTGGATAATAAATCAAATCGAGGATCCAAAGGCGCGATCGGGAGAGTTTCCCAGAGCACTCCTGGAGATCGGGTTCAAGCCGAAAAAAGGGGGGGGGCCTTCCTTCTATTTTCTTCTGCTATTAAAAGTCGTCGGCTCCGAATTCCTGGAAGAAGTGTAGCTATTTCTGAGTAGGCGTGACGTCGATGTCAATTATCGAGGCAGCAACTTACTGAGAGACAAGTCGATGAGCTCTTGGTATAAACTGCGTGGTGGTGGTGGTTTGTGTTTATTTTATTTTTTTTGTTTTACGCTATGTCGAGTGCTGGATGAGTGTTTGGTGGAAAGTGTAGATGAGATGGTTAGGTTGTTCCAAGGCTTGTGGTGCTATTAAGCTGGGAGAATTTCTTGTATAAACCAGCAATGTGAGTTTTGCTGGATAAGAGGCGAGTTAATGGTATGGGAGCTTTGTGATGTATCACTCGTTTATCATTCTTCGTAGCTGACGTGTTGCGTATCGGACTCTGGCTATGGTCATCACGGTCGCCTGTGCCAAGTTTGCTCTCTTCTATGAAGCCATCTGTGTAGCTTCTTATCTCCTTTTTAAATTAAATCTGATCCTCTCTCGAAATCTTCTATTGTCCAGCATCTTCTCTCTTCTTTTAAGATTCTTCATCCTAGGTTTACACGGGGGCTAGATCACACCTCCTCGCTTAGGTTCCAACTTCCAGTACTCGAGTGCTCTGCCTAGCGTGGTGGAAGATGGGCCGGAGGGCAGTCTACCGCAGCCAACAGCGAACGGGTTCTGAGCTATGAGTGATGACTGGTGATTTGTGATCATTTGTCTGATGGTAAAGATCTGCACGGGTGCACGGTGCCAACTTAACTAGGTTGGTGATCCTCGTCTAGGGTTTAAACTCACCAACATTTCACCTTATCGTGGGGCACAAGTACCAAACAAATCACTTGGTTATACCATACCGGTACTCCCAGCAGGTCTCAGGGACGGATTTTAATTATTCGTAGTGCGTCTCGTGAGTTTTGCACGATAATTCACTAGAGCGAGTTTGGATATAATCCAACGCCACTAAGCCGGGAACTCCTTGCTATCGATCGGATTTCCAATTGAGCTATCGTAACAGACGATCAATGGCCTTAACTCTACTCGAGTAGGGTCGTCTGTGTGTTTCTACGTTATGAAACGGCGGTCTACCGGATGAGTACTCTTGAGAGAGAAGTAACTGATACGACAGGGTCTCTATCCAGGCCGGGGTTGAACAAGCCAATTCGAATAATATAGCAGCATTGTTTGATGAGCTCAAATTTTGCACTTTTCAGAAATTCAGGCTAATACTCGAAATGCGTAGCTGCCGTAGGTGGTAGTTACGAGGTTCTTGTCATTGTGTCACTCGCCGCATCGTAAAGTGAGGCATCCATATAGTGTTAGAAGCGATGAATGTGTACCAAGATCTGAACGCACACGAATGTAAATAACTCGGCAAAAATCTCGGAATTTATTTATGAAAAAAAAAAAAAACGATTATCATGTGTGCCAGACAAAGCGCTAGAAGCTAGTGGTTTTTTTTTTTTTAAATAGATAAAACCTGGTTTCCACACTTGATTTAACAATTGGAAAGCACTGATTTTCATGTAAAAAGTGTAAGTAGTGCAACATGGCAACAGTGAAATATCTGAGTGCAATTTCTATGAATACAGACTTAATAGTGAGTAATAGATTCCACTTACAATCTACTGAATCCATTTCTTTTGCACATCAACTCCGGAGAGAATATTATGGGACGGCCAAGTAACAAGAAATTATTGAAAAGAAAGAGTTGGAAGACTTGGTGGATGGAAAAAACAGTGCTCTTGGCGCTCTTTGACATTTGATCAGTTGCACTATTTCAATTAGGACTGGTACACATTTATCGCTTCTTACCACCATACGACATCTCGCCATTTATGCAAGATATCATCTCTGTTAACACTAGATGCTCTTAGCTTCTTGATGTCAAGTCATACCTCTGGATTCCTTAACAAGCATGAGCGGGGTGCGAGGAAGGGCAGCCGGAAGGGACCACAACGGGTATTTTGGTGAACCGTCGTCTGTAAGGTTTCACTACCGCCATAGGCCTATCATCCCGACTACAAGCAAAACCAATATTATAGACATTTCGAGTTTCCTTCCATGATAACTTAAGTTAATATCGAAAAATTCAGTCCACGTAAAACCCGAACCTCTCATCGCTCTCGCAAAAAAGCCACAGGAGCGAAAAAAAGCCTCCTGCGCGCCCCATCTGTCTCCGCATAAATGACCGCCGCCTTGGAGGGAGATGCTGGGCAAGTTGTTGAACTGGAGACGGACGCAGGACCGAGTACGATTTCCCTCTAACTACGTACCGTGCTTGTAAAGTGAGAATCGAAAGGGTGGATTGGGGCGAGTGGGGGTTTGCCAGTACTTTTACGCGTGCACTCTTCTTGGGTTGGGTGGTGAGAAATGACAATGTAATTTGAATTCATTTTTCTTATAAGAATAATAACAAGGAGAGTACATTAATCCATCCCTGCGACAAAACCAATATACTTCTTGAAGCGTTCCTTGCGAGCAACCACCGTCCCACCCATCTCCAGCCCCAGTGCCGCAAGGAGAGCATTAATCCCATCACCTATACCATTTGGGTTAGATAGGATCTCTCTTCCCATAAGTTTAGACTTGGGCACTTACCATTAAGTCTCTCGATGTCTGCTCCAGTTCTCGGGAAATTCGGAACCAACAGACCGTTCAAACCATATAACGACTCTAGAAGGTTGGCTCTGAGATTGCCGGTACTATTAATGGCTCCGGCAATGTTGTTTTTGTCCCTAAGATTAGTAGTGCTGTCAGTTATTTTACTAATAATAATAAACAAAAAAAAACTTAAATGGAAAAAAAAACTTACCGGCGGGAAGAATCATCCTTAAGGCGTTGAATGTGCTCTAGGATGCCCACCTGGCCTTGCAGGAGATCCAACTGGCGTTGCTGGAGCTCCACGACATTTTGCTGAAGCTCTACCACGTTTTGCTGAACCTCCGCCACGTTTTGCTGAACCTCTACCAACCTCTGTTCATGGTCCGCCTGTCCTTGCTGGAGGCCGGCCATTCCTTGCTGGAGGCCGGTCATTCCTTGCTGGATTTCCTGCAGGACTGCCAATATTTGAGCCCCCTGATCGAATGCGGGGAGGTTTGCAAATTTCTCGACTTCAGTGATGATTGTACGGAGACATTGCACTATGATTTTGAGATTAGGAAGTGGTCTAAGTGCGGGTTGTGGCTGATTATCCGCCATTGTGAGGAGTTGGAACGGGAAGTAGGGTAAGGGGTGCTTGGAGATTGTTTAGGTATAGGTGCGGGAGGGTGAAACGGAAGGGTGGGGTGTTTGAGTGTAAGTGGGGTGTGTGAAGTGAAAGGGTGTATTGGGGCAAGCGAGGGTTTGCCATTACTTGTACGCGTGTACTAGCCTGTTTTTTAAGTAACCGGACACCTTGGCGCCAAGGTTTTAGTTCAAGGCGAATATTTGAGTCCTTGGCGCCAAGGTGTCCCGATACTTAAAAATCAAACTAGTACTCTTTCTTAGGCTGGGCTCGGGGGCATGTGGCAAGGGCACGGTAGTGCAAGCCATTCACGACATTGCTTGAAAGGGCACATTACACTGTTCACTCCCTTCTGCTCTGTCCATTTTTCTTGTCTTCCTTTTATTTCTTGAACTTCAATTCTTGTCCTGCTTGTTCTTTGGTCTTGACTTCTTAGTGTTTTGTATAGTATGCAGGATTGATAACCCCCTCGCCTTCTTCCTCCTCCCCACACTTCTTGATGGAACACTTCTCTCTACCCATCATACGAGTTTCTCTCGTTTCGTTTACAGACTGGTCTTTCTTTGTTTACGGTATAGGCATACATTCATCTATCATACTAGTGCCCGCACAGTATTTTATGTTACGAAAACTAATTCTCAAATCCATCCTTGGGAGTGAGTGATACTCCATGAAGATAGACTGTTTGTTTACTTCAAGGTTTTGTTGTGTAGAGATTTGGCTGGAATCAGCAGAAATAGTTTCCTAATCTTTACTGCACCTTCCAGGTATAGAATACGGTACTCATAATCGGTCAACTGACTTAGGTCCTTAGGGGAAAGCAAATTCCACTTAGATTCTCGATTATGGAAAACGCTGACTCATCTTTTCAGGGGCAGCAATCAGGGTGGTGATAATACCTCCACCAGGGAATTACCCAAACCGGAGTTGATTGGTAAATTTATGATGAATCAATTTGATAGGATATCTAATGCAATTGCGTTATCCCACAGTCTTGCCTCGACAACACGATTCTCCTTCTGTACCTCTAGAATACTATCGGCCTGCTTAACACCCGTCTCCATCATCTTCCCTTCTCCTCTTCCGCGTCTCTGTCGGCGTTACTATAGACAGTATAGATCAGATATATTTTCAAGGCTTAAGTAGTACGAGGAATATCAAATCCTTCAACTACAACAGTTGCAACAAAATCGTCAACATGATGAATACGGTCGCCGATGATAAGCCCCAGGTCCTACCGTGGTTATCGCCTCTCGCGCCCCAAAAAAGGCATCAACACTTATGCAATAATGGGCATGACGGCGTGGGAGATTGGATATTACAGAGAGATGAATTTATGAAAAGAAGAACTGAGGAAGACGAATCTCATCCTGTGATACTCTACGAGCGTGATCCGGGTGTCCGGAAAACCTACCTTAGGTAACAAGAGGAATTTGCTAACCGAGACCACGTCACTAACTGAAGACAATATCAGCTCTCTGGTAGTCAATCATTTACACGATGAAGCTGTCAGGGACCGTCAAAACATCAAACTGATTGGCCTGTATTGCGATTTTCTCGATCGCAAGGAATAGACTACACCAAGTTTGCTGGGTGCCTTGCTCAAGCAGTTGGTGGGGAAAAACGACATTCCGGAGGACATACATCAGTCTTTCGAGGCTGCCAAGGAGCATTTGGGCAGCATGAGTCCTTGACTTTTGCAGCTTCGTCAAATGCTGGAGACGGTGATCACATTGCGGGAACAGGTGTTATATGCGTTGATGCCGTGGATGAAGCTTCCCCTGAGCATCGGATTGACCTTCTTGATTCTCTAGGGGTGATTCCTTCGGAGTCGTCAAGTGTCTGCATATTTCTCACTGGGCGGTCCTTTATTCGCAGCAAGGTTAAAAAGTATTTTCCTACTACCCAGGTCAGATCAGTCAGTCCTACAACCGATGATATCAAGAGATATTTGACAATGAAGTTGGATAAAGACGCAGAGCCTAATACAATGGACAAGTGGTTGAAAGAGGACATATTGAGAATCATTCCTGAAACAATATCTTAGATTATTGAGATATCTAATAACCCCTCATTCGAACACGAGCTATTTACTAATCACTGTGTGTAGATTTCTACTTCGTCTCCCTAAGCACTGAGACTATCTTAGGAGAGACGACTATTGCTAAAAAGAGAAAAAAAACTCAATGAAATCACAAAGCGGCAGAATGTTGGGGATATATACACCACGGCACTGTAAAGAATCAAAGCACAGAAGGGGAGAAAGTCTCGGCTAGACATGGATGCTCTGATGTGAATATCATATTCAGAGGATCCATTCGAGCTGGAGGAGCTATTTGAAGCCTTGGGGGTAGAACTCGGGACCTCTAAACTGGACCGTGATAATCTCCCTTCTATACGAATGGTAGTGGGATGCTCTCTTGGATTGATCACAGTTGATCCATCATCATCAAAGGTCCGTCTTGTCCATTTTACTCTTCAGGGATATCTGCATGCCAGCTCTACACTTTTCCACAGCCCCCATTCGATGATGGCGGAGGTTTGTTTGAAATACCTCAACTTTCAGTCCATCAGAGAGCTTTCACCAACCCTTCACTTGGCCCCGCCGACAACCCCCTTCCTAGACTATGCTTTATGCCATTGGGGAACTCATGCCCGGAAGGAAACCACAGAAAGAGTGATACCCCTTGCACTGAGGCTCCTCGATAAATTTGATGACCATATATTCTCCAAGCTACTCATATTGCACTTAGAGTTTCCCTGGACCGGGCCGCTTGATGAGGAAGGTAGTCCTCAAGGATTTGCTGGGCTCCATGGTGTATCCTACTTCGGAGTCGAGGAAATAATGGTTGCTTTGTTGCAGATCAAGAAATGGGATTTCAACGCAACTGACCAAGGTAGAAACACGGTGTTGGGGTGGGCTGTGAGACAATAGAATGAGGGAGTTGCAATTATGCTCTTGAACCGGAGCGATATCAACCTTGATATGGCAGATAATTCTGGCCGAACACTCCTTTCGTGGGCAGCTTATTATGGGTGTGCGGGAGTTGTAAAAATCCTCTTGAACCAGAGCGGTGTTAACCCGGACATGGAAGATAATTCTGGCCGAGCACTGCTCTGGTGGGCTGCTAAAAGAGGGAGTAAGGGCGCCCGGCAGATTCTATCAGAACGACACAACGCCAATCCAATATGCATAGTTGGTGAAGAACCCGATGTCCCCCCAACCAAACGCATCTGCCGGTCTTGATCCTCACCTACAAAATTGACAGTAACTCTTTTACACTCCGTGAATCTCCCTTGTTCGTTAAGGCATTTTTTCCACCCTTTTATTCCTATCTGCCTCTTTAGATCTAGATTTCTGCCTCTCATTTGTCCTCTTACTTTGTTGTGCCCACTATCCCTGAGAGTTGATAACGTTGCAATCACTGCCTCGGTGATTCCGATTAGGTGATGGGTGGTAAGGCCTTGGTCCCTCACGATTTTTACTGACAACAGTCTTTTACTACCCCAATGTTTCTTATATTTCCTCTTTTCTTTTCTCTCCTTTTTGTCTTTTTGTATAATAATCATTTGCTTTTTACCTCTTCATTATTTGTCGAATTCTTGGGACTATGAGAGCACCTTTGTTTTAGAATTTCTAGTTTTTAAAGGTCCAATCGACATCTATGTACAGCATCTCGCCATCTATGCAAGATATCATCTCTGTTAACACTAAATGCTCTTAGCTTCTTGATGTCAAGTTATAATTCTGGATTACTTAACAGGTATGTGTGGGGTGCGGGGGGGGTGGTCGGGAGGGACCACAACGGGTATTTGGTGAACCGTCGTCACGTCTATAAGGTTTCACTACCGCCATAGGCCTATCATCCCGACTAAAAGCAAAAACCAATATTACAGGTAACTGGCAAGAAGTGTCAGAACACAGGGGTGAACCCAGCACAACGGAGGAAAACAATCTTTACCTGCCCGAATCCCTGTTTACCCCCGTCTTTCCCCCGGTCAATGTTCTGAAACTTCTTGCCGGTTACTTGTATAGACATTTCAAATTTCCTTCCATGATAGCTTAAGTTAATATCGAAAAATTCTGTCCAGAAACCTGAATCTCTTCTCGCTCTCGCAAAAACGTCCCAGTAGCGAAAAAGGCCTCCTCCGCGCCCCATCTCTCTCTGCATAAATGATCCCACCCCCGCCGACCAAACAGATCCTCACAGCACCAACCAACCCCATCCTTGGCATCGACAGATAACCCCCCCAACCCAACCCAATAAGCCCACGTTTAACTTTATGAGACATGTCACTTAGCACGGTAACAAGCGAAGCCAGAGACCGTCGGAGACCACCGAAACCGGTACCCTACAAGGTGCGACTTCACCCCCCATCACTCGCAAGCATACAAATGCCAACTGCTGTCCCGATTCGGTGCAGTACAACTAATTACGTTGGCCGAACCTACGGAGAAGGCAATGTGAGGTGGAATACGGTACTCAAGTGTGCTGTGCTATTTTTTACATTCTCAGGGCCTTTCTTGACCCTTTCACACATTCACATCACGGCAAAACCTTATTCCATACCGGACCCGAGCACCGCTAGCTAGGATTCTACCTACATCTCTCGTGGAATAGGAGAATTATTCATCTCAATACCCAAGGTTAGATCCTCATTCAACCATATCTTGTGTTGTCGACTTATTTTAGGACTTGCAGAAGGATCACTTTCAACTATTACGATAAGCGACGAGCAAGCCATCATTATCGAACAAGCAAGGTACCTCTGGTTGTGATTATACCCAACCTTCAAAAACAGATTTGCAGTAAGCTAGATATAGCGTTAATTGTGATGTCTCAGTGAGTTTCCCGATGGATCTACCGTTTCATTGTCAATCCCGATTAGCATCGAGCGAACAATCTTGTCAGAATTACCGAAACCCAATCCAACATCCACGGAAGCTTCAGTGGGAATACGGGAGATCGTAATTTTCTCGGTAATGGTAATATGATCAGGAACATGCATACGACCATCAATGGTCCTCGTTTCGTAGTCATCAATCAGGGGGGTCTTGTGAGAGCTGGCCACAATGGTATTGTACCGTTTCTCGGCAGATTTCGAGAGTAAACATCTAACCTGCTATCAGAGCCGAGAGAGGCATCTAGGCCTTATTTGATAGTTCCCTACAGCAGGAATAACATGTTTACTGGCCGTAACAGTATCATTGAGGCGGTAAAAAGGTTTTCGAAAACTAAGGCTCATCACCAGATTGCTCTCCAAGGATTAGGGGGCTCTGGGTACGTAACTATTACTTCCTTATAGGAGGATGTACTAACATCGCTTAGGAAAACTCAGATTGCCCTTGAATACGTTTATCAGCGTGCCAAGGAGAGCGAGTGTGATGTTTTCTGGGTACACAGGAGTGGGCTATTCAAATTTAGTCAGGGCTTTCGGACTATTGAACAATGTGTTTACATTCCTTGGGCCAGTACTGAAACCAATGGAGAGGGATTCTTGATGAGTATGAAGGCATGGTTTGAAGGTCTGGATAGTGGCGACTGGATCCTAGTTATCGATAATGCCGACAATGAGAACGACTTTCTTAGCAATGAGAGCCCAATCGCGAAGTTTGTACCGCAGGGTCAGAAGGGAATGGTGATATTTACGACCAGATCTCTGCAGGTTGCAAGTCGGCAGGAGTGTACAATTATCGAGGTTGGGAAAATGTTGGGGCAAGAAGCACTGGAGTTGTTTTCAAACACTTTCGTGATTGGGGTCATTTGGAAGATGAAGAACGAGAAGTTGTCCCAATTATCCTGGATTCACTGGATTACGTACCACTGGCTGTCGTGGGTTCGGTAGCCTTTATGACTGAGACTGGGGCACGTCCTTCCGAGTACTTGTCAATTTTCCAGCACAACGATGAAGGAAGGACAACCTTACTTTTGCAGAACTTTAGCGACATCCGACAAGAGACCGATATGACCAAAGGTATTCTGGGCACATACTTTATCACCTTTGACCGAATAACAAAACAGATGCCCACAACGGCAAATCTTCTCTGGTTGATTGCCTCCTTCGATTGTCAAAATATCCCGGAGGAGCTACTTAGCCAATGTGGCTTGGAGGGGATCGATGATTCGCTTAAGTTTCGTCTGGCTATTGGAAAGTTATTGGGTTTCTTGTTGGTTACGAATGTCTGGCATGAAGGCAAGAGCTTTTACGAACTTCATCGTTTGGTCCAACTTTCTATACGTGCGTACCTATCAACGGGGGAGCTGCTTTAATGGAAGGCCACCGCACTAAGACTGGTTTCACGATTGTTCCCCTGAGATAGAATCGAGTGGCGCTATGGTGGTACTGCTGCTGCATACATTCCGCATGCACTTGCGGTCGCCAAAGATTCAACCGATTCCATTGCCGAAAGCCTTGGTTTTTGGATGGGAAAGTACTTTCTAGCTACCGGCTCCTACAGTGAGGCAGAGATACAGGCCCGCCAATGTATCGCACTTCGAGATACGGATAAGAATGATGACTAGAATGAAGAATATTGCCAAAGGATTCAGCTATTAGCGAGAGCGAGAAAATGCCAGGGACGGTCGACGGAGGCAGTGGATATACTTCTCAAAGAGCTAAACAATATCGAGAGGTCATTCGCCCCAGAGTGCGCCACCACCCTAGGATGTGTCGACGCCCTGGCTTCGGTGATACAAGACCTAGGAAGGTACGGCGAATCTGAGAGGATGTTTCGGTCTGCACTGGAGGGGTGGGAGAGGGTTCTTGGACCGGATCACCCTGATACCCTAGGAAGTGTCAATAATCTGGCTTTAGTGCTACAAGACCTAGGAAGGTACGGCGAATCAGAGAGACTGTTTCGGCATGCACTGGCTGGGAGAGAAAAGGTTCTTGGACGGGACCACCCATCCACCCTAGCAAGTGCCAACAGCCTGGCTTTGGTGCTTCGAGACCTAGGAAGGCACAGCGAATCAGAAATGATGTTTCGGCGTGCAATGGTGTCGGACAAAATGGTTCTTGGACCAGAACATCCCAACACCCTAACAGGCGTCAACAACCTGGCTGGCTATGGTGCTACATGACCTAAGTTGGTACCGCAAATCGGGGATGATACTTAGCCGTGCACTTATCAATACTCATTTATATTATATCCTTCCGCTGTTATTTCTGATTCTTTATTTTCTGTGGCTCCTCGTAATTTCTTACACTCTTCTTTTTCCTCTTCGGATATGGGAGGATATGTACCGGGCACATCTTCCAGGTTTATTGCATTTTTACTTCTTTACAACCTGGTGCGCGAAGGGCGTCATGTGGCGTAATATAATGGGAATACACTCCTGGGAAAATTATATATCCTGAAACAACAGTTATCACAACGACTTAGCAGTACTGCGTGATTGCAATACCCGTCCCGGAGTGTCCGAGGGCTTTTTGGGGCAGTCACGGAGTGTGGATGAAGAATATGGTACAATTGAGTGATTGTTACTTGAGATGCCAACACATTCCGGGGAAACATAAACGGTGTGTGGGCACAAGAGGGGAGTTTTGGGAAGTTTTATAGCTCGTAATAGCTCTAGTATTTAATTATCCTCTGCCAACCGTTCATTTAGATAGTGCTCAATCACGATATTATTACCCCCCTCTGCCCGTGTATTATATTCCTATTCCAGTTCCCCCTACAAAAGCAGTCTCCACACTGTAATGCTGTCTTGAATAAGACCTCGAAACCCCCAATCTCAGCCATCTCGCCCCCCTAACGAAATACCCTCTCGCCCGATTGGACAGGATAGTAGATTATGCTGACAAAAAGAAGTAACAGAAGAGCTAAATAACTATCCAGATTTTCAACAATATATTCAGCAAGATACTGGTTGATTCGCAACAATGCAACTTCTTAAACAGGGGAAACGGAAGACTGGCGGGCCAAGGGATGGAAGGGCGTCATAGCAGTTACTGAATAAGTAAATTTAGGCTTGAGTTTGTGACGGAAGTGAGATTCAGGGCATATATCTCCTCCGGAGGCGGGCTAGAAAACGAGCACAAAAGTGGAGATGAAAAAAAAAGAGCACAGCCTTGGCCTAGCCTATCTATCGTGAAGCGTGAGAGAGGTTTCCAAGACCGGAGGAAGAGAGCAAAGTTTTGTTTGCCGGAGATGCCAAATCCAGTCTCGTGAAACACCGGATGGGCACATAATGCGATCAATTGTGATCAGCTAGGGGAGACTTCGAGTCAGTCATCCCCACCAGATTCGAGTATCAGAAACCGAGTGATACACTAGGGGTATTCAAAGTTAAAAAGCGGGACTTGGAAGTGAAAGTAAGAGGCGGATCTTGCATTAGGGTACTTTAGAGAATGAGCCAATAGGGTTGATAGAAACAGGGTAACATATTTGAGAGCCCCATCAAAAAAAAAAAAAATGTACTCGAGTATGTAATTATCAGAGTAAGCTAAATTGGTATACTTCGAGTTATTATAGAAAATTTGCGCTGTTAGGTTGTGGATAAAACTAAATGATGTCACACATAAAGGAGTGGGAGGCAGTGAAGTTGAATATCAATCAGGATAGGGATTGGTAGCGGTGGGTTTAGAATGTGGGAGAAAAGCACTACAAGGTACTGTATGTAAACTGTTGATAAATTTCTTAACCCACATATACTGAAGATATGGAAAAAAAAAAGAAAAAAAAAGACAATAACCAAGAATGTATAAGGATTAAGTAGAAAGGAAATGCTAATTGTCTTTACAGAGGAGAATTGTTGTTATGGCATTCAAAAGACAGGTTCTGCAATTGCATTGCAAGTGGTACCTTTTCAGAGTGCAGGGCATTTTTGTTGTTTGTTGTTGGCTCCTAGATAGCACCTCTCACTTAGTTTACCTTCTTTACATCTTTTAATCTTACCTGTCACCAACCTCCAGACCTCAGTAATGGTATTCAAAGTTAAAAAAGTGGACAAAACTTAGCTTACTTTGCAGTTTTGTGTAAGCTTGGCAAGGCCAAAGAGGGTTAATTTACAATTAGAGTAGCTTAACTGTGCCAAGGTTGTGGCGGAGCCACAACCTTGGGCACTCTCTTCCAGAGAGTGCCCGACAGCTCAACGCCAGATTCGGCTCAACGACACTTTCAATTTGTATGTGAATTTAAGAATTACGAACCACTACCAAACATTTTCTGATACTTTAAACGTCCTTCTGGCTCTCTCACACATTGTTTTGAATCTTTGAAAATAAGTCCTCCATTTTCTTTCCGCTCTTTTACAACTTTTATTTTCATGTGGTGGGACTTTGGTTTCGGTTAAGCTTGAAAGTGTCGTTGAGCCGAATCTGGCGTTGAGCTGAATCTGGCGTTGAGCTGTTGGACACTCTCTAGAAGAGAGTGCCCAAGGTTGCGAAAGCAACCGTGGGTTGTAGCGGAGCCACAACCTTGGCACAGTTACCATATGATACTTTTTTTTTGAGTAGATGCGGAGGTCTGGAGGTCGGTAACTGGTAAAAGTTAGTAGCTACAAACCATTGTCAGATAGATTGTCAGTAAAAATAAGAGGGAAAAAAAAAAAAAGAACTTGAACATTCATCAAAAACAATGCCTCACACATCTGAGAAAGCCAAAATCACCTAACAACTTCAGGACTTGTGGTTCTCAAATGCAATCATTGACTCTCTATTTAGCGAGAGTGATGGTTTATTACTCTTTTTAAAATATCTTCTCCCTCAAAAGCCCAAAGCTTTACCTCCTCTATACGTACCAAACTGCATAATGTCTATAGACATGGGCCAATTGGCTATTCTACTAGATGAACCAGTTCTCTCCACCCTTGAACAAGAATCTAGGCAGGAGATGTCCAAGTTACTTGAAGATGCACTTGGAGGAGGAGAAAAAGAGGAGGAGGAAGTCATTGAGCTGCTAGCACTCAGCATACCAAGAATACGGTATTTGATGCCACAAGAGTCAATTCCTCACAGTGAATACATGTTCACTCATTATGTATGTAATAAATTAAAATTAAAATATATCTTATAAAAATGTATGTTAATAAAAGAATATATTACTAGATTTTCACAATGTCTGAAGACCGATTTACATCATTTTTCTGAATGAAACGAGACTTTTTTAATATCCTCCTTGCCCAAATCTACGATGATCCAATTTTTAAAAATAATTCCCAAAATTACCAAGCGACTCCTGCTGTTCAGCTTGCTACAACGTTATACTTCCTAGGTCTTAATGGTGGATCTATGGTTTGTTGTGCTGCACAGCTAGGAATCGGTGAGGGAATGACAAGGTTATACTGTAATCAGACTATTACTGCCTTAGTGCAACTTCTTCCACAGTTGGTAAAATGACCAGAGCTAGGAAGTCAGGAGTTTCAGAGGATGAGAATAGGAGTGGAGGCAGGCAGTGGGTTCCTGGGATGTATAGGATTTCTTGATGGAACTGATATGGTATTACGCTATGCACCCTCATATCATGGAGAGACTTATTTCAATAGAAAAAAACATTATGCTTTAAATATGCAAGGTATATGTGATAATAGGAGAAAATTTAGGTTTATTACAACAGGATTTCCAGCTTCCATTGGAGATGCTGCAGTTTTTTGTGGTACTTCATTTTTTAAAGATCCACATTTATTTTTTTCAAGACCTGATGAGTACATTTTGGCTGATAAGGCATATAGAGTTACTCGACATTGTATGACACCCTATAAAGAACCTCTTGCAAGTCAGCAGGTTGGGGGTTATAAAGCTTTCAATATTCAGCTTGCAGAAGCTCGTGTTAAGATTGAATATGCCTTTAGTGTACTTAAGAATAGGTGGTGCTCATTAAGGGATTTACCAATATGTATCTTGAGTGCTAATGATCACATATGAGTAGTGGCATGGGTAATGGCATGTATTATTCTACATAATTTCTTTTGTGATATGGAGAGTGATAAGCAATGGATACCTGTATGAAGGTCAGCAGGAGGTGACAGAATAGGAGGTGACGAGGTTTTAGAAGATGAACAACTAGGAGTTGAAGCTGAACATCAAGCAGGAACTGAATGGAGGAACAGAATATATGAATATTTTCTTCATTATGTATAAATTGGTTATATGTTTTTAATTTTATAAAGTTCATTATTACATTGAATTAAAGTAAAGTAAAGAAGTACAAGAAGTACAAAAAGTACAAGAAGTACAAGAAGTACAAGAAGTACAAGAAGTACAAGAAGCACAAGAAGCACAAGAAGCACAAGAAGTACCAGAAGCACAAGAAGTACAAGAAGTATAAGAAGTATATCAAAAATGTTAGAGAGAGGAAAGAGGATAAAGAGGATAAAAAGGATGGATAGGGTGAAGAGGACAAGGAGTATGATGAGGAGGAAGAGGGTGAAGAGGTTGAAGAGGATGAAGAGGGTGAAGAGGGTGGAGAGGGTGAAGAGGGTGAAGAGGGTAAAGAGGGTAAAGAGGGTAAAGAGGGTAAAGAGGGTAAAGAGGGTAAAGAGGTTGAGGAGGGCAAAGAGGGTGAAGAGGGCGAGTGAAGAGGGTGAAGATGTCAAAGAGGGCAAAGAGGTCAAAGAGGGCAAAGAGGTTGAGGAGGGCAAAGAGGTCAAAGAGGATGAGGAGGATGAGTAGGGTGAAGATAGTGAGGAGGACAAAGAGGACAAAGAGGTCAAGGAGGGTAAAGGCAGTGAGGAGAGCAAAGAGAATGAAGAGGGCGAGGAGGGCAAAGGGGTCAAAGAGGATGAAGAGGGCAAAGAAATTGAGGAGGGCAAAAAGGTCAAAGAGGTCGAGGAGGGCAAAGAGGGCAAAGAGGTCGAGGAGGTGAAGGCAGTGAGAAGGGCAAAGAGGATGAAGAGGGTGAAGAGGGCAAAGGGGTCGAGGAGGACGAAGAGGGCAAAGAGGTTGAGGAGGGCGTAGGCAGTGAGGAGGCTGAAGAGGATGAAGAGGGCAAAGAGGGCAAAGGGGTCAAGGAGGACAAAGAGGGCAAAGAGGTTGAGGAGGGCAAAGAGGGCAAAGAGGTCGAGGAGGATGAAGAGGGCAAAGAGGTTGAGGAGGGTGTAGGCAGTGAGGAGGCTGAAGAGGATGAAGAGGGTGAAGAGGGCAAAGGGGTCGAGGAGTACCAAGAGGGCAAAGAGGTCGAGGAGGTCAAAGAGGACAAAGAGGGCAAGGAGGACAAAGGGGTCAAGGAGGACAAAGAGGGCAAAGAGGGCAGAGAGAGCAAAGAGGGCAAAGAGAGCAAAGAGGGCAAAGAGGTCAAAGAGGTCAAAGAGGTCAAGGAGGACAAAGAGGGCAAAGAGGGCAAAGAGGGCAAAGAGGGCAAAGAGGGCAAAGAGGGCAAAGAGGGCAAAGAGGGCAAAGAGGGCAAAGAGGGCAAAGAGGGCAAAGAGGGCAAAGAGGGCAAAGAGGGCAAAGAGGGCAAAGAGAGCAAAGAGGGCAAAGAGAGCAAAGAGGGCAAAGAGGTCAAAGAGGGCAAAGAGGTCAAGGAGGACAAAGAGGGCAAAGAGGTCAAGGAGGACAAAGAGGGCAAAGAGGGCAAAGAGGGCAAAGAGGGCAAAGAGGGCAAAGAGGGCAAAGAGAGCAAAGAGGGCAAAGACAATAAAGAGGATAAAGAGGGTAAAGAGTAAAAAGAGAGAGAAGAAGACAAAGAGGAAGAAGAGGATGAAGAAGATGAAGGAGAAGGGGAGGAAGAAAAGAAGAAAAGAGAAGTAGGAATAGAATAACTATAAAATAAAAAATTTAAATTTATAATCATGATTCCTATGTATTTAAAGGTTTGGGTCTCTCTCCCTGGTATTCTCATTTAACTCTTCCTCCCTTCTGACTTCATTCTGACCCTGCATAGATTGTAGTTGTAGAATGAGGAGGTCAGTATGGTATTGGTCTGCTCTTGCCTTTTCCTTCTCAAGCTCAAGCTTCTCTTGTTCAAGTCAAATCTCTTGTTGTTGTAGTTCTGCTTGTTGAATTAGATGTTTATTTAGAAATTCAAACTTCTTTTCTTCTCCATCTCTTTTACCTGATGCAAGTATGCCAACTGCATCAACTAAGGTATTTGATCCCCCCTTCTTCCATCATAATACTGCTGAGGATCCCTCCTCTGTCTCCTCTTTATCCCTTACCATCTCTGGAAATCTTCACTTCTTGGGTCCTCAAATAGTACTCGTAGATGGTTGGCTTGAACCTTAAATAGTGGTCCTATCAGACTCCTTTCCTCCAGACCATAGTTCCTCCACTATAATGATTTCTTCATCCTTATTTCTCCCATCTTCCATAATTGTAATATGGCTTTCAGTTTGATCCTCCCCTACTGTCCACTCTACCACTCCTTCTGTATTTCCTCTCCAACTACTACTACCACCTGAACTATCCCTATATCTCCCATCCCAATCTATGGTCCTACTTCCTACTTCAATCTGTTCTCGAGTGATCCCTCCTCTCCCAATTCTTATTCCCTCCCCATCCTCTCCACTACTCCTATTCTCCTCCTCTACATCTAAGATCCCTCCATCTTCAGTCTCCATACTTGACTGAAGTCTGTCTCCCTCCTCCATAGGATGGATGTTGGAGGTTATTGCCCCGAGAAGTTACTCAACTGCAGCAGTTGTCTCATGTGTATTCTGACCAGAGTCATAGAGTATAGGGGGATGGACGTTTGGTCGATTGCCTAAGATTGATTCTAAATGAAAGAAATATGGACATCGTGATAGTAATTTATCTGTTTTTATTTTTTTTCCCATATGTTTAGCATAATATGTACATTAGTACTCTATGTAATGATCTTATAATAATTAATTAATAAAATAAAATAAAAATAGGAATACTACCTTGTAAACTCTTTTTTCCTTGATCTAAATCTTGTTGTGATAACCCCCATCCTGTTTGGCTATTTAATTTTGCTGCAGCACGATATGATTTCAGAAGATTATCATATTTATAGCCAACCTTTGCTATCTCTTTTGATGGAATAAGTGCTGCAATCTCGGTAATGATCATTTTCTTTGTGATTCCAGATCCTTTTTTGATTTTTCTTTGATTTTCCAGGTCCTCAAGCCATTGGATTATCTTTTCAGTCTCATCCTTGGTCCAAATAGCACTTTCAGAATAATTGCGGGGCATTTTTGATCTTGGTTGATATTGTGGTTGATGCTTCACTTACTTTCAGCCCCTCCTCTCTGGTTTTCCCAGAAAAAGATTTTCACGTCACATGCTATACTTTTCTCTATCCAGTTTTTCAGCACAAATGGGGTTACTCACTTATGATACTTTGTATTTGGTGATACAATTGGTCAGTTCCCTCCAGTAAACTAATGCATGTCCTGGTAGAAACCCGTTACTACTTGTAATCTTTTCTAACTTTGAATACCACTAGTAACAGAGGTATCGTATGGTAAGGTAAAGTGAAGGTATGATAAGTTAACTATTTCCGTGCGCGCCAAGCTTACATGAAACAGCAAAGTAAGCTAAGTTTTGTCCACTTTTTTAACTTTGAATACCCCTTGTGATGATCTGGTTTGTAGCACTGTATGGTACACTGAGGCTCTCTTACTCTGATACCCGCGATACAACCGAAAGGTTCTGGATGGGTATCCATATCATATCCTATAGATATTGGGAGTAAACAATGGGTATTATAAATGGCTTTAAATATCGCATAGGTAACCAGAGAAGTAGATACACCGAGATTACGCCAGCAGCGGGTACTGGAAATCCCGGTTATTGGGGGATTTAAGGCTAGGCTTGACAGTCTCCCTTAGAAAGGACTTTTTGAATTGATTTATATAACCGGTCCTCGATATACCAGTAATCCGTCCGCTGTAGCCGTTATTTGAAAGCCATCCTAATAAAAAGGACAAATGTTAATGTCTCTGGTGCATGCAGCGGTAGCCTGTAGGGAAAAAGAAACTAAACCGCAACTGCGACGTATGAGGTGTGGATATGCTCGTAAACATTGCTGACTTCATGGAAATGCTAATGGGAAAAGAGTGGAGTGGAATGATATACATCCGAGATAAGTTACCGAACGTAATTTGACCCTGCTCATATTTGTCCTTCTTCCATTAAACCGGCCACTGATCCGATGGCTGGGCGCTTTCAAGGTAAAAAGGCCGTTTCCGACGACAGCAACAACCAGTGGCGTTGTGAGGGAACAAGGCATAAAGACTCACCAGCTTACGGACTTCCGGTCTGGCCAGCAAACTCGCCCGATATTAGCAAAATCGAAGCTCTTTGGCATGTGCTCAAAGACCGTACAACTAAATACCAATGGTCAAGAGGGCAAGGACAGAAAGAGATTGGGAGATATAAGGATATCATAAGGAAGGAATGGGTGGCTATTCTACAGGAGGTTATTAATAGGTACAAGTGGGACGCAAAAAGTGAGTGGGCACGAGCGATTTTACACCAAAAATGGCCAATTTCGCACACTTATTCCAGCACCAATACTTGAATTAAAAATAGGATAACTTCATAGAGTGTTGAGAAAAGATGTAGACTACTTGACTTCTACTGTAACCTCAAATGAATTTAAATTCTCTGAAGAGTAGTATCAAGAGGGAACAAAACTTTCCTCAAAATTGCGCCAAGACTGTTGTTTTTGCTGGGAAAACTGTGTCTTGGCGGAATTTGAGAGTTCAACTGCATACCACTCTTGAGGAGTTGGGAATTGAGTGGACATTTGTACATAGAAGATGATGTCCTTACTGCTTTCAGTGGCTCTATGGATAGTTTGGATTTTTGTGAATTTTCTCCAGCGTAATATCGTGGTGTGAAATCTGCTATTTTTGCAGTAAAATCGCTTGTGCCCACTCACTTTTTGCGTCCCACTTGTATGATACTGCTGAAGCTTTCATCCAAATTTGCATCGTTTGGAGGAAAATGGTGGGAAAAAATAATTTCAATGCCTGAAGTCTTTTCTAACTCTCTTGTCATTTTCTTTTTTTCTTTTCAGGATTTATCCAGGCATTCGCCAGATATATGTAATTTTTCATCGGTAACGAATTTGGGTGCACATTTCTGTCCAAGTCTGGGTTGTTGATGTCCTGTAATCCGGACCGAACCTCAAAAGCGCCGAGCCATCGGCTAGCGGAGGTATTCTTGGCAAAGAGGCGCGAGTATAATACAAGTAATTATTATATCGCCTCGGCCGTCCTCGGTCGGCTACGGTTTCGGGCTACGGTAGTAGTGATAGCACCATGGTCTCCTTTTCGGCTCTCCAGTACAATACTTGACACCTGTTCCGGTTACGGAGGCATCGCGGCTCCACACTATCAGGGCGGTACTGTCTTTTTTTCCTTTCAAAGGAACAAAGGGGAAATGGCAAACTGCCCAAAATCTTGCTGGTTCGTTGTTCTACCCTCTGAGACAATAGCACCCAATTCGCACCTCATATCCAAATAAAGAGTATCGGCTGATGCAATCAGTGAAATGGAATGAAGAATAGGGATGGGGGCCCCATTTTATCTTAAAAACTTGGAATTGAGTTTGGGGATTAGTGACAAGGTTCTCTGGGCGAGAGAGACTGGTGCAGTGTTGATAACTAAAATTCTTATCAACCCCTACAGGCACAAAGTAGGTTTTATAGTTGGTGCATGACCGCACAACACTGCCGTATCCTTGAGTACCGGCAGTGATCGCTCTCAAGGATCTCCCGCAAGTGCCAGATCTGGCGGCAATTCAAGCCCCACTATCTATCACTCGGCCAAACACTTGAAACGGTCAACCGCCCGAGCAAATACAAAGTTACCGTAAACCAGGTATGAGACACGAGCTCCTGCAATCCTCTCACCCACTGAATATAAGACAGCGCTAACCATGAATGAGATGTAGGTAAAACTGCAGAGTGCGTGGTCAATTAAGCTCATACTGCAACACTTCACTCTGCTCTTGTAATAAGGGCCTGTAACTTAACTTATACTCGAGCACAAAAGCACAATTCTCCAGGAGAACTTCCCGGAGATCTACACCCTAACTTACCCCCTATGCTAGCTTAAAACGATCGGCTGCAAGCATCGCCTAATCTTGCCTGCGGCAGATAGAATTTATCCAGGAACCTTTCGCTCACCAAAACAGATCTTCCTGAGACATTGCCATCTGTTACTGATTCCCCTCGGATAACCCAACAATTCAGCCCTTTATCATTCTTGTAATCCCCTTTGATTCAACCCTAGATGGCCTCCTCCCGGGTATCCGCAGGAGCAAACTCCGACAAACCGGCAGTGTTCCCAACGGGCCAGGCCAGTGATAGGCCGGCCTATAGGCTGTAGGCCCGGCCAAGGCAGGCCGCTCCCGCAATTAGTCTAGGCGGATATAGGCCGAATTCCATCAGCCTGCGAAAGCCTACCAGGTCTGATAGAAGCCTATAGGCCTGCTTATTAGCTTGGCGAACTGATGGTTTTGAGGGTCGCTTGCTTCCCCCACATCTTTCGCATTCTGCTATAGCTTTAAGTAACTACACGATGAGTGATTTACATCCAGATCAAATGTTGCCTCCGCATCTAGTATCATTAGTGATCTTACCGATACTCAATCTAGTCTCTTAACACCTACACTTGGAAGTAATACAGTAAAACATGGTTACCACTCCTCCGTTCCTGACCATTTCCTCCAAGTGAAAAAGATACTGACGAGTTGGATATAGAGTCAAATACATGGTGGGGAGTATCCGGATGGAAATAAATGGCGGTGGAGATGTAAACATTGTAAGTATAAACAAAGAAAATAAACCTACGCAGAGATTATAGGCACAGTAAGCAGGTAGGCCGGCCTACTCGTAATTGAACGACGTTTGCGAACACGACTGCTATTGCATACAGGCAAAATTCGGCCTTTTTTTCACGGATCTGGGTGTCATGCAATAGCAATCATGTTCACAAACGTCGTTCAATTACGAGTATAGGACAGCAATTACTAAGCCTATACAGTCTATACAGCCTGTCACGTAGGCCCGGCTCAGGTGTTTCGAAGCCTGCAGGCTCCGGCCGGGCTAGATCCCCGAGAATTTCTGCAGGCCAGACCCGTTGGGAACACTGCAAACCGGCGTAAGGGATCATTGGAGGCATTCAATGACCACACCTCCCAGCGGCAACTCACCTTCGGAATATTTTGAGACCCTCACCTTCCCGTGGGGCAGCCAAAACCTCTAATGCATGACCTCCCAGAAGGGAGGATAGACCCGGGGACATGCGTTTCCCCACGCAGTAGCACTGGTCAATCTATGGATATGTCTATATATAACTCCCAGAAGACTTGAGTTATCGGACAACAGCTTATTCGAGTAAATCTCCGAAATTGGTGTCTAACAGGATTCTCTGCAAGCGCACGTGATGAAACTGAGGTTATAAGGTGTGTGCTATCAGAATTAAAGATAAAGTTGCTCTGCTCCCATTGTCGATACTAGCCAAGTGAGACGGGGATTATGGCTTCCACAACTCCTTCTACTAGCTTCGGCAGCGAGACAGCCGAACTCCCAGCATACGAAATCAAAGAAGCAGCGGACTACAGGCATGATGCAAAGGTTGCAGATGCTTCTGATGATGAGAAGGCAATCAATGTCGAAGACGCGTTTGTCAAAGAGAGTTGGAACAATCCTCCCGCGAATAAATACCGATTATGCTCAAGTTTCGCTCTGTTTACTGCGGCGAGTCTATTCCTTTCTTGCTTCGGTGTAGGTTCATCTCTTTCAATTATACCAGTTGCTCAAGCCACCCCCCGGTGTATAATGCTAAAAACGACATCTTAGGTCCTGATCCCCGAGGTAAACAATTCTCAGTGCTCACTTTACGGTTACTTCAAAGCTAAACTAGAACCCTGCAGTTTGAAAAAGACTACCATTTATCACATATTACAGTCTCCCTAATAACTGTTGGTCTCTTCGTTGGTGCTGTTCTAACCGCTGCTACAACCAATAAAACCCACCTGTCGCTCGGGCGTTGCGGTACCGGCGTTATAGCAGGCCTTTGCATGGGATTGGGAAGTCTACTTGTAGCTATACATCCTCCGTGGCCCGCTATTCCGGTCATGGTTTTTTTGGCAGGATATGGTATCGCAGCTCTTGACCCGGTCGCCAGTGCCTGGGTTGGAAGTCTTCACCACGCCACCGGGTTTCTAGGGATGTTGCAGGGGTTCTTTGGAATCGGGTCTACAATAGCCCCATTGATTGCCAATGGGATGATTGAGCACGAAATCCCGTACTATAAATTCTTTTATGTTCCTGTTAGTTCCCACGGTTCTCCCATAAGCCGTTGCTAACAAGGGGAAGTTTGCACTCTCGATGTTTGGAAGTCTGGGGTTCCTGATCTCGTTCTGGGGTGAAAATGGCGCAAAGTATATCCGAGACACTAGCAGTTCAAAGAAGTCAGGCGTGGACCAAACTAAGGAAATCTTGAAGAACAAGGTATTTTCCTCGGTTCACGCTCCCAAGACGTCGTTATTAACAAGATAAGGTTTCTTGGATTCTAGGACTATTCGTCCTGGTCAATTGGGGTGCTGAAGGTGAATACACACATCTATCCAATTAAGAATTAGCCCATGTTAACTGACATAAAGGGATAATTAGCAATTGGACTGTGAGTTACTAGTCTAGACCAACTTAAATTCCTCCTAATTCCGTAGGTTGTCTATCTCACCGATGCTCGTGGCGGGTCTTCCTCCAATGCCAGTATCGTTAATTCAATGTTCTGGCTCTCCTACACCATTGGCCGCTTTGTCCTAGTATGGGTGGTTGGAGTGATTCCTCGCAAATGGCGAGGGAAAGGCCCCATGTCATTCTTCATCTCCGTATCATTAATACTGGATCTCATGTTCTGGCTTCTCCCAACATTCGCTGGATCTTCCGTCGCGTAAGTTGAACCCCCCGGCAGGTCCTATTTGAGCGGAGCATTAACATTGCACAGCGCTTGTCTACTGGGCTTCTTCTGTGGACCGTTGTACCCTTTGGTAACTTAAATCTTGGCTATCCCGGGACATGGAAAATGAGTTGACAAAGTTAGATCCTGAGCATGTTGACTAAACTTTTACCGCCTCACTTACATGTTGGGGCCATTGCAATTGGTTCCGCGCTTGGTTCTGCAGGAAGTTCTGTCTTTCCGATCGCCGCAGGTGCACTTGGTGAATACAAGGGGTATTTTCCCTTCTTCTTCTGTTGGCCACAGGCTTTTCTTTCTTACAGGTGAATAGGATTAGTATGATTCACCCCCTGATAC
Organism: Choiromyces venosus 120613-1; assembly: GCA_003788595.2. Taxonomy (NCBI): domain Eukaryota; kingdom Fungi; phylum Ascomycota; class Pezizomycetes; order Pezizales; family Tuberaceae; genus Choiromyces; species Choiromyces venosus. The sequence goes on along the minus strand of ML120525.1, from coordinate 113,034 downwards.
TTGGGATCTACGTACTGGAATTGGTCCTGTGGTACTGCCTACCAGCGTCGTCATCAAAGAGTATGAGCGCTGGCAGGCATGGTTAGCGTAAACTTGCCCAGTATTCTCCTAGGAATAGCAAAAGTCAGGAAGTTCTGAATTGGGTTGAAATTTGTGGTTCGTTTGGGCCGTTCGGGAAATGGGGCTTAGTTTGGGAAAGTGTTTCGTTTGGCGGATTCAAATTTGGTTTGATGCTTGTCGGACATCAGTGCAAAACCCCCATCACAGTATTTTTTTCCCTTTGTAAACAAGCAATCATTTCATGGCTATTGCTTCAAAAATCACACATATATTACGAATGTTAGGTCAGGGTTACAAATAATGATAACATGGCCGAAAAAAAAAGATAGAAACCAAAAACACACACCAGGTGACATGATTACATAACACGATTACTTAACAAAAGGTTAGGTATGATAGTATGATACCTCTTAGTTTTTCCAGCGCATTTCCCTCGCCCACTTCACACCTCTCGGAGGCGTTCCTTGTATGGTTAGCTACGAATATAGAAGGCTGTTCCGGATCCGAAAGCATGTGCTCAAGCTGTGTCTTATGCCGGAGGAGTCACTCTCTGGAAAAAAAAAAAATTTCTTTCCAGCAAATTGGGAGGAATCGGGAACGAGTGAGATTTGATGACCATCGCTTACCATGGTTGGACCAGCAACGGTTGCCAAGACCCGTAGTCCGAACAACGGCCAGAGCCTCACGGGCCAAACAGGGAAAGCACAACAATTGCTCTCCCCAGCCAAATCTCACAAACATCCTTCCTTTCGTGGCCTGACAGTTAAGTGGGTCTTTTATTTTCCCTTCAAAACTTATTCCCTTCTCCCCATCTATTTACTTGTTCCCCTCCACTTCATGGTAAACGCCATTGAATACTCATAGCATGCCTCTGCCAGTCCCGTCACCATCGCGGCTGCCCAGACACTCCGGGAACTCTTCGCCCCCTATCGCTACCATTCGAAGAGTCTCTCCGCCAACATCTCGTCCGGGATCCTCGTCAAAGTCGAGGATGATGCCATTCTCGACGTCTGGAAATCCGAGGCTTAGTCCTCCTCGACCAGTGAGCATGTTGAGCACCGCGAGTGGGAGTGGGAGCGTGAACCTCGTGCCCGGGGTCATCGAGGATAGCTCGAGAATGCCTCCGCCGCCCGTACCCAGCGGTGGGAGAACCATGAGCATGAGGAGCAACATCAGCAACTCGAGCTCTGGAAGCAAAGGCAAGTCGAAGAAATCCGATGAACCGAAGAAGCATAAGGGGCTTGGGAAGATGTTGAGTTTACGCTCTCACAACAAACCCGATTCTCCGGAGAAAAAGAAGGGGGAAGAGTCGTCTAGTCGGCTTGGTAGGGCCATGTCCATGACGTTCCGGTCCTCCAAGGGCGGGGACTCGGAAAAGGACAAGGACAAGGAGAAGAAGTCGGCTGAGTCGAAGGGGTTATTGGGGAGGACTATGAGTCTGAGGACGCACAAATCTAGTATTGGAAGCAGTACGAAGACTAATCCTGCCGCTGTGGCTGCCCCGAATGGACTTGCGAAAGTTGGGAGGTTACGACCGGGCTCGACTTATAATAGCAGTACGAGTTCTCTGCCTAAACTTGGGGTTGAGCCAGTCAGCTCTGCAACGGCATCTGTAGCTCGCAGACCAACCACCGGTGCCGTCCCAGTAGTTCCTGTGAAAGCTCACAGAAGGAGTGCATCCACCGTGTCCACTGCGTCCGTGACACCTAGCAGCAGCTCTCGCCCTGGCACAGCAACAAAGAATAACACCACCCCACCAGGTGCTAATAGCAAACGCCCCCCCTTCAGCTCCTTCAATCAGGAATACCCACAACCCGCGCCCTCTGGCCCATCACCTCGGTCAAGAATCATCCCTCCACCCCCACTAGACACCCAAACCATCCACCAACAAACTCAGCTCCTCCAACTCCTAACCCTCCACTCCTCATCAGGCCAAGTGTACCAAGAACTCATAACCTCGGCAACCACAATCCTAAAATCCCGGTTCGAGCAGCTCTCAGCCAGACACTACGACGTCCGCGAAACCAGCATCAAGAGGCAGAACCGTGCAAATCTGGACTCTTTAGCCCTCGTCGTCAACACCGGTGCTACCGTCCCGACGAAGCGTCGGCAGACAATAAAGTCACCGGAAGAGCTCGTTCAGGCATTCTCTGAGGGCATCAAGCGCACGGACGCCCTAAAAACCGGCGAGTTCCGCAAGCTATCCACGACCTTTGGCGAGTGGATTAGCGGGTACAACTCTTCCGCCACCGGCCGGGAAAAGTGGGTTGACGGGATTGGCGAGAATTGGCGGTACGATTGCGATACTGTCGAGAGGAAGTTGCAATCCGCCGTGAAGGGCATCGAAGGCGTTCGAGAGCTCTTTGGCATGCTGGGAGATGACGATGCGGTCAAGACTACTGTGCAAAGGGTCGCGGAAGGCTACGTCTTGCTTGCTGGGGGAATGCTGGAGGAGGTGGAGATGATGCGGAAGATGGAGTGCGAGGTTGTCATGAAGGAGCGGAGGACGCTTAGAGTTCGGGTGGAGAATATCATGGTGGGAGAGGTTAGGACTAAGGAAGCTGGCGTCTGGGCGAGATAAGATTCCGGTAAATTCTTCTGGATTCTTGCAGTGGTGGACGGTGGCTGGTGGTGGTCTTGTTTTTTCATTTCTTCTCTTCTCTTCTCTTCTCTTCTGTCATTATTACGAGTGCAGTCATGATTTAATGTCTTTATGTTCTTTTCCATTATTTTCTTTTTACATTTCTTTTCTTTTTTCCTTGGCTTTCCTTCAAGAATCGAAGGAGCTGAACTAGGAGGAGGTGGAGGTGGTGGTGGTGGTGGTGGTGGTGGTGGTGGAAGAAGTGGATATATTCTTAAAACTTTCCTTTGTGTTACGATACGAGCACATGTATGTTATGTTATGTTACCGACTACGGTAGTTTAGTTAGCTATGATGAGAATGAGAATGTCACGATACAGTTTGATGATTAACGAAATTGATATGACGTGAATACTGTATGGAAGACTGGGTGCGAGCGAGCGAGAGCTTGAGGCACTGGGTGGTGGTTGATGTGAATGGAAGGAATGTTCTTGCTCGTGGAGTAGAGTGCGGTATGGGAATCCCTGCGGTAGCGGTAGTAGTAAGGGGGAGCTAGTCCGGGATATTAGGTATAAGTAGGTTCATATCAAACCCGGTATCGGAGAATTATGCGCTGGCAAGTGGTGAGCATCATACCCATACCCATACCCATACCCATATTGCAGGATAGCGGAGAAAGGAGGATACTGGGAGTAACGTCCTTTTAACTTGTAGTGCTGTATTGCTGACTACCTTGTATGGGTAGATTAAATATAATCATGGAGAATTTACCGTAGTCCGGGCATTCCTTGCACGATATCCCTTGCGCCGTCCGAAATCGGTAAAATCCGCGCCAAGTCGGATCAGTCGACCAACTAATAGCTATCATATTCCGGGTTTAGAATTTGGGGGCCTTTTTCACTGTTCGAGTAATAATGGCGTCTCGGCAGGTATTAATTGCTAGTGAATGGCGATGCCGGTACTCGGATGCTCGCGGGATAGGGGTAGTGTGGCTGGTTTGCGAATTTTACGGGTTTAGACTGACCTGCTGGGGTGAGTTATGGGATGTTGATGTATGCATCATATAGTAAGTTAGCTGGGGGCTGCTTGGAAGTAGTGTAGTCATGAGGATGGTAGGGATGGGATTGTATGTAACGTGAGTCGTTGTTGGGGTAGATGGTATTTCGCTTTTTATAAAAGTTTCCTTCATTTTTTCCTTCTTCCTGCTGGAATGTTGGGCTATTCCGGGAGGTGGAGGAGCTTTAAGGGCGTCCAATGACCGCTAACCTCCACCCTTCCCTTCCTTTCTCTTTCTCTTTCTCACACCCACTCAAAGCCCAATATCACGTGACGAGAGCGGAATCTTTCTCGGAAAAAAAAAACATAACTTGATTTCGTTCATCAAATCGACTAAAAAAGCTAAAAAAGGAAAAAAAAAGACATTACGGGTGCATTAAGATTAAACATAATAATGTCCACTCCTGTGCCTATGTCCATGCCTGTGCCAATGCCAATACACAAACCGATCATTTTCACTAATCATTACTTTAAACTGCAACTTTTTTTTTTCTTTTTTTAAATTGCCGTTACTCTTGTTTATAGCGGGGGAGCTGCGGGGTCTCCGAGGCCTAGTCAATTCATTAGCACTCCTCCTCATAGCAAGGTCTTAAATCGGGGGGGGGGGGGGGGCAAACATTGATCAACCCTCATGACAGTCTTCCCAGTTCCCTTCGCCAGCTGAATGAACGTCCTGAACTGGTCGACGGTGGAGCGGTAGAGGTAGTGCGCGACGAAAAGGTTACCACCCTTGGCGAGGTCGCGTATAACGGCGTCGGTCTGCTTCTCTGGCGTGGCGGATTCGGCCCAGAGCCAGTCTTCGATGTCAATGGACCAGTTGATGACTTTTGCCCCGGGGACGTTGGCTTCGAGCCGTTGGCGGGTAAGGGCTCCGTCGGTGCCGTAGGGTGCGCGGAAGTATCTATTTGAGGCAATGGTTAATTTATGTGAGGGAGGGAGAAGTGGATGGGGAAGAGGAGGTTACTTGGAATCGACGCCGAGGTTGCGGAGGGTGGATTCTCGGCTTAGTTGGAATTCGCTGTTGATTGCGTTGATGTCCAGGAGACTTTCGATTTTGGGGTGGGTGTAAGAGTGGAGAGCAACCTGCATGGCGGATGTAAGTATGTAACGTGTTGTAGGTAGAAGGGGGAAAGAGGGAGAGGGGGGGGGACAAACTTGATGACCCTTTTGAATGGCATCTCGATAAACTGCCGTGAAGTTCTGTGTAGGATCATCTAAAGCCTGACCGACAACGAAGAAGGTAACCTTGATCTGCTCCTGATCAATGATACTCATTATCTCCTGCGCAAACTCCGGAGACCCATCGTCGATACCGAAGGCAATGCTGTTAGGTCTGGTACAGGAAAAGTACAATGGACCAGTAGGCTTCTTCTGGGGCACACTCCGGCCGCTGGGAAGCTGGGCGACGATCTCAATGAGCGAAAGCTTAGTCTGGGCATTGGGATTTCTAAAAGCCTTGAAAGCAAGACCCACTGCCCGGCTCTTTATAATGTTAAAGTGCTGGACGGGGATGAAGATGTCCGATCCGTCGGAGTAGTCCGCGGCGTACACGATATCCCAGGTTTCCGGGTAGGGCGCCAGCTCCGTATTGCACTGGGCGTTGTTCTGCTGCATAGCGATGGAGAAATCTGCACTGCCGCTGAACTGGATGTGCACGAACTGGTTGTCCCAGCCTGAGACGTCCTGGCAACCGCCATTGTCGAATTGACTGTAGAAGGAGAAGTCGGTGTCTGATGATGTGATGGTCAGGCCGTCGCCGCCCCAGGTACATGTGATTCCGGCGCCACCGTCACAGCCGTGCCAGTTTCCTCGAGTGTTGGCGTCCTGGCTTTTGAAGTCGTCAATCACTATATTTTGGGAAAGGACCCCGCTAGTAAACCCAGCGAGGGCGAGGAGGAAGAGGCTTCGTGCGTTCATGATTAATCGTAACGACAAAACGTGGGAGGGGCACACTAGAGGAAGAAGTAAACGTGAGCTGGTGATGAAAAGGAAAGGAATAAGAATTGGGAGGTAGGGACCCGTATTTAAGCTTCTGTAGTATCACACCTCCCAGTAGATGTAGCCTTCCAGTTGAGGGACGAGGGCATTATTCACATACCGGTATAATGGGGGGTTAGATATGGGTAGGAAAGGAACAAATCTAGCCACTACCTAATTGGCTATCGCTTTTTTTGGAATATCTGACTGGACGGTGCCTCTTCCTCTTGTCCGAAGTCTCAATATTTCCAACTGTATTCAAGCCGTCCTCAAAGAATTCAAAATCGCAAGGTCTAATCCCGATTACACTGTTTTCCTGTGATACTTGCAAATATCATTACTCTTGGCGCAGTTCATTTGTACCACCTAACACCCCAGTCTTGAAAACAGTAAACACACCCAAGCAAGCCATGGTGATCTGCACTTGCACAACCATGCAGCCTACAAGCCTGGAGCAAAGCTTCTGCAACGACTGGCTCGGTAGTAGGTCTAATTATATCCTAAACACCCCAATGCAAGCCTTTTTCCCGCCCACCTGCTCAACTCCGCTCAACCTTATGCCAGGGAGAACCACCAAGATATTAAACCAGCGCACAAGACCCAGGAACTTCTTCTTCTTCTTGGCTGCCTGCTCTACCGGTAGTTTGCTTCTTCTTCCGCTTTTCAACAAAAAAGTAACGATTTCTGATACTTTTCTTCAATGCAAATGCTTGAACACATCAGAGCTTGTTGGAATCGTGGTGTTCCCTGTCTTGCCGGGTCCAGCCTTCTCAAGACCAACCCTGGAGCGGAAGCTTGACCGAGTCGAAATTATCCTCCGCGGCCCTTCAAGCTCCAAATCATCCTAGGAATGTTAAATTTGTACTGCCCTTGCTAGAGACACAAGATTGCCAATTTTTGGGCACGGTCTTTGTCTGTAATAAGGTCTAGGCAATTCAATTCTCCGCATACGTCTTGCCGGGACTCGTTAGATAGTGCAAGCTAATAGAAGTTCTCTGGGGAGAATTTCAGCAAGCACGTTTCCATACCGTAAAACCCGAAATAATAATCGAGAATCTCGCTAGGACGTCGGACTTGCCTCTCCTGGCAAGGTCTATTTATTTATTTATTTTTTCTTTTTATTTGTCTCAGCTGAGGGCTGAAAGGCAATCCCCTCGCTGTCCTTTCTCCCCTTAATCCGAAGGGGGAAATTCTGGACGTCTTAGCGTGATTCTCAATTATTTCGGTTCTTTACGGTACGGTACTGTATGGTCTAGCCCTGTAGCATTGTATTGCGCCCTGCAAGCCCAACAATTAGGCCACCACCAAATCGTAAAATAAAGTAAAAAAAAGTGCTGGGAAAATCATACACAATATTGATCTCATTTCCTTTGTCCTGCTCAACTGGGATCAACATGCGAGACCGGCCTTCTGACAAGTGAAAATCCAGCACTACCGGTATGCATGAGGCAATTATCTCAGGCGATTCACTGTTGGTTTTCGTGGTACGGTATTCCACGCCATAGCGAGCGCCCGGCATGGCGAGCCATCTGCAAGTCTGGGCAAAGCAATTGGTTGAACCTCAGTTGAGATTTAAATGGTGGCTAGTGTTTGGGTGGATGGCTCGCTATGGCGTGAAATACAGTACAATAAATTCTTGCTGTCTGTCGTCCGGTTAGGGACGCTGAAGGATGGAGCTTTGGCGACAAGATGCACTTCTTCCCTCCCGTCTCTTGGTCAAGAACAAGGGGACAAGTCATCATCGCCCGGGATGTTCCTGAAAAGTGACATGTTCTAGGTGAGGATGTCCTAAAGTTCCTCGCTATCGGCGATTCCAGCAATTCTATTTGTAGAGCTTTTTAGCAAGAAGGAACCAAAAAATACAGTTGAGCACTTGTATCGGAGCAACATTGTCCAAAGGCCTTCTCGTGTACTGTACCGTAACGGTATCAACTGATTCTCCATTTAATTTACAAGTATATACCCGCTAGAAAAGTTAGTGAACAGCCAATTTAGGTTAACCTGCAAAATGATCCCTGTCTTGTGCGAAAACATCTCCTCTGGCAACTTGTACTGGCTGGGATTGCCACCAGCGCTATGCCGAATACAGTAGTATTAATAACTCTTGGCGAAGTGATCGATTGACTCTTGGAGACGCCAGACATCGGCAAAGTAGAAAATAACCCGCAAAAGAGAATTTCTTGATATTACTGTAATGCTTCTCCCCAAGAGGATTGTTACCCGTGAGTACAAATACTGTGTCATTCCGCGCCGATGCAAATATAATAGGCGGCTTCAGTAGGCACATTGTGCAAAGAATTTGCTCTTGTGTGAGCTGATCAATGCTGAATGCCCACACCGCTTGTGCCTCTACAATGGGTCAAGTTAGCCTACCCAATAAAATTTAGACGGAAGCAAGTTTTATCCCCCAATCTGTGTGCACATTTCGCAGCTTTTTAGCGTGGTTAATGACACTGGGTTAACCCCAAACCTTTGCCAAAGGCAGTACCCGAGTATAGCCGGGAAGCCCTTGTTGTGACCTGACCAGTAGAAAACATTTCGACAATTGCCACCTACCTACCCTAGTGGGTTAGGGGTGTCGGGGTGCTACAGGGGGGTTCACCCAATCAACGCCCTTTGAGCGATTTTCACAATGGCTTCAAAGTCTTTATTCTTACCCTCGGTTAAAACTTTTTTGTTAGGTGTTTTGCTCTCTTTCGACACCCCTTGGGCTCGCTTTCCTTTGTTTCGGCTATTGATACGCCGCCCATGATACGAGCTCTTTTGAGAGCACCACTGCCCGCCTCTTCAAAGGCACCCTTTTCTGGAACCACATTCTTTTTTGCGTTGGCAGACGGCTGGGACTACAGTTCGCGGTTTGAGGAGCCTCTTGAGGCCCGAGTCCATACCTTCTTTATCGACACCGCCTAGTACAGGCACGAACACGATTCCGATAGCCCTCCATTCTTTTTTGCGATCATTCCAGACACCCTTTTTAGGGACCCACAACCGCCTTTCGGCACGTAAGACCTAGGAGTTGAGTTTTTTATTTCTCCTAGGCAAATGCTATCGTAAGTCCTGGGCGATCCCCAGGCAATCCAAATCCGAGGGGTGTCTTCACCTTCCCACTCTGCGGGGAATGGCTTTGACCCCCAAAACCACCACCCACACCTCGGAACTTCTGATCGGCGTATCCCGGCAGCCTTGGTGTAGTAGTACGAAATCCGGAAGCCCTGGCCGCCCAGGCAGGCCACACCTCGCTTTGGTGTGGTAGCACAACTTCGGAAGTCCTGGCTTACCCCCAGGCATCTGCTACTTTGGGGATTGGCGGCGACTGTTTCTTTTGGCTGCTAAAGGAGGGGAGATCTGGAGGCGTTATCTGGGGAGGCGTGAAAAACCGAGTGAGTCCGGGGTACAAACCGCGTCCAGTCTATGCGCCCGTGCACCCGCTAAGTGTGGCGGAACACCCGAGGAGGAGGATTGAACCTGTGGATACGCTGGGGGGGGTGGTCAGCTGCCGGGGAGGGTTTCTTTTGTGGAGGAGGTTTAGCGAGACAGTGGGCAGGCTGTTAATGATGCATTTGTGGCAGGTGGCCAGGAGGTGGATTTTCTTAAGGGGGCCCTTGGCTGGGGGGAGTATCTCATGCTGGCTTAGCTAGATTACGATTTAGTTTGTAGAAACGGGGCGTCGTACCCCCGGGCTAGAAAGAATGATAAAATTAGGTTTCACAATTGCCACACTTGAACTATTCCTAACCTCAGAATATTCCTGGGAAGTAAAAGGCGAGAAATACAGACCAAGGGATTGAATAGTAGAGAAATTCTACCAGATGCCAGCAAACCCAGTCCACCATCACGCTCAACCTGCCACAGTCATGGCGGTAAAAGGGAAACTTTCCGGAGAGTGCTGGTAAGTCACTCCAAAATATTACAAGCTGTTGCCATGAAGAAGAGCCAGAACGTTTGAGTATGAATTGAGTATGGGCGCTCAGATTCGCAGACAATTTGCCATACAATTTTTTAATCCTTGCGTTCTGGTTCTTCATGCCAGCAAAGTGTGGTTACGGCTGAGTATGCAAGGAACAAAACACAGCACAATAAAACGACTGGACCAAAGTCATTTGCCAATTCTGCCTTTACGGTCACAAACTTAGAACTCTGCCAATTTGGGTAACACTTCTCCCAATTTCTGTATGGTGTTGGTTAGAGTTGCGGGTACTGTATTCCACGCCATAGCGAGCGACCGACCAGCATAGCGAGCAATCCACCCAAACACTAGCCACCATTCAAATCTCAACTGAGGTTCAACCAATTACTTTTGCCCAGACTTGCAGATGGCTCGCTATGCCCGGCGCTCTCTGTGGCGTGGAATACGCTAGCCTCGAAAATCCAGCACACATTATTATATCTGTGAGGAAAAAGAAATCCCAGAGGGAAAATGTCCTGAGCAGTGCGTACAAACCACGAGTGACTTATAAGTATCAATTGCGATGTCCGCAATTATTGCACCACTATTCTGATATGATACCCGCATTCCTTGTCACATCTTAGCAATTGGCCCGTCATCCCGCCCCGCCCCGCTTCTCCTCAAGTTTTTGGGCCAGACCAAGGCGGGAACTGTCATAGTTTTGATCCTTTGATAATAGTCACCACGGGATATCCATTGAATTGACGGCTGGGAAGTCTTGGGGTCTAAAGCTCTGCCGCCATGTACTTGTAAGGTTAGTCACTTCATCAGACCATTCAGGAAAGTCTTCAATTCAACGAGAAGAACCTCTGAACCCCCTCTGGTATGATACGGTGCTTCTGAATTTCCTGCAGCTCACCACAGAGGCCGGAAGTGCTCGAGTAACACGGTGGCCTTCACTTACCGTAAAAACTGGAATAATTGAATCTCACGCTAGGACATTGGAGTTGCCGCTCCTAGTAAGGTAGGTCGTGTTTTTTTCTTTTTACTTGTCTCAGTTGAGGGCTGAAAAAGAGTTTTTTTTTTTTTCGCTGTGTTTTTCTCCCCTTAAACCGAAGAAGGGAATTCTGGACGTCTAGCGCGAGGTCCAATTATTCGAGGTTTTACGGTAACGTACTCCCGCGGCCGAGTTGAAGTTGGACACCTACGAAGAGTAGTGATCGCTGGGCGAATAAGAAACCAGTGCAGGGCAACACAATAATCGCATACGATATAAAAGAAAAACTCCGCACAATTCATTCTCGTACGGTACATGACCTGGCAAACCATCACATACCCATATAGCCTGGAATCTAGCCATTGAAATTATTATTTCCAGCACAAAGTATCACCCTTTGAAGCTTCTCATGAAATGGTTGATACTTTCGATTAATTATAGCCTGAGGAAGAGCTTCCCATGTCTCCACAACTTGAGGTATGTGTTCAGCACCCTCCACCGCCGCTCTTCCACTGCCATGTGCTGGCATATTGTGTAATTGGTCAATAGAGGTAAAGAGGTAAATTAGGTATCTGAGTATACTTTGAGCTTGAGGTTATCAGGTGGCGATGAATTTCGTATCCTACCCACTTATTTTCTAGTATAATACGGTATATGGAATCACTTTGCTCAGCTTGGCGCTTTGGATATGCCTATTTATTGGCCGAGCGATCACTACGCTTTGTGGGTGTCCAACTTCAACTCGGCCGCGGGAGTACAAGTACCAGGCAATATGTAAGACAGGGATAGCAAACCAGCAAAAACTATCCCTGTCTTGTACGAAAAAATCTTGCCTGGTAGACTACTTGTACCGCATTATCTTGAATAAGAGAGAATTGTCTCGGGACGTCAAGGTCGCCCCCCTAAGTAACGCTTTGTTTTTTCTTGCTGTTGTTTTCTCCCGTCTCCATCTTAATAGGAAAGTCAGACGTCCTGAGACAATTCTCTCTGATTCAAGATAATACGGTACTCGAGTACCTTAAACCTTAAGTTAATGTGGGATAGAATCTTTGCTTTTTTCTTCTGACTTTTTCTGGCGGCTTTTCCCCTTCGACTGGGGAAGTGACGTGGGAGCTTTTATGGCGGAGTGGCGTCTTTCACGTGGTTCTAGATATTGCCTGATCTGCATAATTTCTCACTCGAAGTGATATCTTGCATGCTCTGTTGTTCAGCGATTTTTTGCAGGCCTAGGATTGAGAGGCGTAGTCTGTGTTGTTCCTGAGCGACTGGTTCCCGCTTTGGTCCGACACTGTCTATGCCATTTTGGCGGTGACTGAAGGAATCGTTTGGAAACAAATAGCAGCTCATAGTGACAAGCGTAAACCAGTGTATAGCCAAACGGTCTCGATACCGGTACTCTCCATTGCAAACCATTGTCAATTGTGACAAACTCGGAAAGAAGAAAAGAAATCGTACCATATTTCAGTGGTGGTAGTGCCTCGTGTTGCTGATAAGCTACCGTATTTGATTGGTAAAGCCAAAGTGAGACATGTTAAGCAAGGTTTAGGATGCCGAATATCTGGTGGCATTCTGCTGTGCCGGTAAATAGATTTCGGCGGTTGGGGAATACCGTAGAAAGCAAGAGAGAGTTACAATTTGTGCAATGATAGATAAGTAGAGAGGAGAAATACCTCATAAACAAACAAAGAAGAAAAGCTTCAACTTACGTATTACCGTATGCCCTCTCCCAGGATGTTAACTTACCCTCTGTTTTTAGGCCGCGCAATCAGCTGTGACCAGAAGTTCGAGCACAGTAGTTTTCTTGAGAACGGGGCGGAAATTATTGGCAGTGAGGTTAAAGAACACAATGCCGATAGCAGGTACAGTATGCTTATTCTGTACTGTGTTCTAACAAGGAATGAGCCAACAATACAAACGGTGTATTATATACACCGTATATACAGTACCTAGAACAAATATCAAGATTCCACAAATGCACCCCAAACCTCTGCTCCACTACTTACAGCCGCTATTTTGTATCCTGTGTTTGGCTTCACAAAGACAACTTGACCCCTCTTCAATAGCTCCTCCTTCGTCCCATTAATACCACTCAATTTGATATCGCCTTCGGTCACAATGAAAATACTAGGTCCTGATATACCTCCCTCAACGACTTCCTCCTCCCCATTACTTTGGACGACATTAAGCAAGTCAAACTCATCCAATGGAATCTTATAGAGCTCCGTCTTTTTGTTGCTGGATTTGTTCCAGGTGCTATGCTGAAGTTCTAGATTTTTACTCGGGCCAGCCTCGTATTTCAGCATATCGGTAAATATCCTGGGATCGTTATATTCGCCAAAACCACAAGCAATCTAGCCAGTCAGACTCGGTGACGGTCTTGATTGGTATTTAGCAAACTCACCATATTGTCACTCCATGTACATTCAATCACATCTCCCTCCAGATACGCATGGATGCAATCCGCAGGTACCGCAATCCCCTCCCCCTTTCTCAGCCGGACGAAGTTCGTAAAGAATACAGCAGCAAACATGCCTGCATCCTCCGGGTATGCGAAGAGCATCTTTTTTTGCAACGGAACCGAGGTTTTGCACTCCGTCTAGATTGCCAAGTGCCGCTTCTCCCAAACCATGGAGCCGAGCCAATAGTGCTCTACAAGCATGTGCAACATCGTCATGCGGCCGTGGGAAGATGTCCCAGAAGAGCTTTTTCATGAGCTCTTGCTGCCGGCTGAGGTCGCCTACAGCGAGGAAAGCATTTATATCCGCCTCATTTCCAATGGCGTCACGTAGCTCTGGCACTTCTTTCAAAAAGGACTTAATCTCCGTAATTGGGCGGAATCCAACAAATCCCTCAAACAGGCCGGATACTGTGACGGCCACCTCAGGCTTGTGGTTAGGGTCGACAAATGTCTCATTTTGTCCTTTCACTCTTTTTTCTTCATCAACTGCTCGGCCAGTTTTCGGTCGGGATGGGCTCGAAGGGGCAATGCTTTTTCGAAGCTCAAAATCTTGAAGAGAAACGGGAGGTGCTTGTCCTTTCCGAAACGCTCGCATACGGCAGACGTGAGGTACCCTCCCGGGTTGTTGGCTATGAGGTCCCCGAGGGGTGTATTGTCTTTGACTGTTGATGATGGCCCATTGGGGTCATCACCCATCCATATCTATTCCTATTAGCATCTATCATCGAGATTTCCAGTCCAAGCGGTATCACCTCTCCATATGGCTGATCCTCTTTGATGTCAAATGCATTTTCTGGTGTTGCTTCAGCATACTGTGCCGCAAGTGACTTTCTGCCTTTACGACCGTAGGGGTAAGGCTACACCGCGCACCGAAGTCGAATAAAGGGTGAGTTCGACATTTTTCCACTGAAACAGAGTAAAGCCTGAGATACTGGAGCATGTGTGTCATATAATAAACTCCATTTGTGACGTCATTGGATTTAATGGCCGTTCCATGGCCTGTGATGGGAAATCTCGACTTCCGAAGAACGGCCTCCACTTGAGAGCAAAATGGTTGCCGGTGCCTTCTCACCGGAAGACGTGAGAAGAGAGAAGAAATCAAATCCAGGTCGATGTCGTGGTATTGACGTTTAGAATGACGAAAGCCAAGGATGTCGGATAATTATTTCTCCGGGCTTGAGAGTGTTCAACTTCAGCATTAGAGCCCCAGGGTGAGAGCATGCATTCAAAAGACAGAATTTTCTGAAGCCCCTGGTGGACGGCTGAACCTACTCATCGACAATCGCATCTTTGAAACCGCTTCTTACCAACGAAGCCATTTCTGGAGCGCCTCCTGCAGTAGGCATCTAACTATACCTTTAGGAGCAACGCCGTTGCGGTGAGTTCCCTACCGGTGTTGTATGTATCATACTCTCAGAGAGAAATATTAACATACCGAGATTGCATCCTGGTAGAACTTTCGGGGACAGGCTAGTGGCAGCATAATTGAATCATAGTAGTGTCTTGCTATTGTAGCATCAACGGAACAAAGAAAGCACAAACAGGGGCCGCGATAGGCTGATAGGGTTCTAGCATACACCCTCATCACATGATTCTAGAACTATTAACTTAATATTCTATTAAAATCACAATACCCCATTGGCTATTGGGTAACGAACTTCTCTAACAGAACAGATCCAGCCGTTAGAAGAGCCACCGCAACTAGAGAAACCCAATATCGAGTGATAACAAATGATTAAAACACTCTACATAAACCAACAGGGTTAATTGCCTTCATCATTGGTCGCGTGGCCCAATGGCAAGGCGCTTGACTACGAATCAAGAGATTGCAGGTTCGATCCCTGCCGCGATCAGTCTGAATGTTGTTTTTTTTCCTTTGCCATAGTCCTTTTTTGTTGTATGTTTTTGTTGTATGGTAGAAACGAAGAGTCACACGGGAGTTGGAAAGCCTGTTCTGGGACTAGACTTTTTGGGGGTCGGGTTTGTTGATAAGTTTTACGGTTATTGCTGTGAGTCGGAAAGAGTCTTGAATTATATGATCTTGGTGCAAAATGTGGTAGACTGAGCTGGGCGTACGGTAGTTAAAATTAACATATTAAACAGTACTGTGGTAATTCAATGATCGTCAGTGATAGAACTGGATATGGAAGAATGGAAATGGTGGGTGATGTTTTGTGTTTCTTTCTTTTGGACTGGCGTTTTTGACTTTATGGGAGTAAGTCATTCTTCTGCTTTTGTTTTCTTTGTTTGGGGGGAATGGTTTGGAGGAATGGTGGTCTTTGGATATATCGAGGAAGCTTTTGGTATTAAAAGCACTTGGGATATTACAATAGGATAGATAGAGTACGTTTTTGCCTGATCTACAAGATCAAGACAATAAGAGCGAGCATGAAAAGTGTTTTCGAGATTACTCGAGTATATACGAGAGAATTGAGTTGCGCGGTGGATCAGACATTGATAAAAAGATTCAAGAATGGAATTATCAAAGCGTGTAAATTGATTTTAAAAGTCCTCAGGCTGGAACTTCACTGCAAGTAAATTTTCTCGGTCTTCCACTTCACCTTTCTCATAATACACTGTGCAGGCGTATATCTCAGCATAACCGACAATTACCTATCCCAACCAAAACAAACCCGTAACCTTGGTCGCGTCCTAACTCCCGCCGTTACCAGCCAGCCAGCCTCCTTTCTCAACCACCACATCACACCTCACCTTCCTTTCCCAAACCTTTTTTTCCCTTCTATCAACCACAACTCACCTTCCTAACGCAACATTTATTTTCTTTCAACAACAACAACGAACGAATTCATCAACCGCGATCATGACCGACTACTCGAAACTCAAAGTCCCAGACCTTCGCGACGCCCTTCAAAAGCGTTCGCTTCCTACCAACGGTGTTAAATCCGATCTGATAGCGCGTCTTGTCGCATCCGACGCCGCCGCCGCACCTACACCTGCGGCGGAAACGCCAAAGGCCGCGGCTCACCTACCTACCGCTGATGACTACGAGGTTGACTGGGAGGATAATGACGAGACTGTTCCCGCAGCTGCTACTACCACTGCTGCTACTACTACGTCAACTGCGCCAGCTACTACTTCTACCAACCCTTCAAATCCTCCAACCACCACCTCCGCGCCAAAAATCAAGGTCGCGGGCGCTACTACCACTTCTAAAACCTCCACCACCGCACAACCAGAGAAGCCCAAAAAGAAAACAATCGCCTCTCTCTTCGACCCCCCGGCAAAGACAACCTCGCCCTCCTCCCCATCCACCGTAACAGACGACAACACAACCTCCAATACCCCAGCCGCCACCGCTACCACTGCCGCCGCACCCGAAAAGTCCTTCACAGCAGGCCTTAAATCCTCCGACGCCGCCGCCGAACTCGCCAAGAAGCAGAAGCGGGCGGAACGGTTCGGCGTGACAGACACAGAGTCTGAGAAAATGCTCGAGCGCGCGAAGAAGTTTGGCGCGGTGGCGGAGAATGCTGACGTAGTTGTCAAGGGCCTTGACGCTGCGCTGCCAGATAAGGAGAGACTGAAGCGTGGTCACGATGGCGGTAATGATGGCGAGAGGGGTGGGAAGAAGGCGCGCGATGGTGGGAATAACAATAATACCGCATCTAATGCTGGCGGAAGGGATGGGAATAGAGAGCGCAGGAGAGGTCGTAGAGGTCAGGGCGGTGGCGGAAATAATAATAATGAGAGGAGAGGCAATGGCGTGGTCACCGTTCGCAACCCCGGTCCGGGAGTCAGGAAAAGTGTACTGGACGACCCCGTTGAAAAGGCCAAAGCTGAAGCTAGAGCGAAGAAGTTTGGAGCCAAAAACTGACTTTTTTTTTTTTTTTTTTCCTTCCTCATTCTTACTCTTACTTTGTCAATCAAAATTTACTGCCTCTTTTTTTTTTGTTTTTTCTTCTCTTTCTACTCTTGATGTTAGGTTTTTCTTCTCCACTACATGTGTTATATATGATCCAAGTACGGTACGGATATAGCACGAACTTGGCCGTGATAGGCTAGTTAATTATGAAAACAAACAAATTTTTTTTCTTTCCCTGTCGATATTGTAATAACTTGATTTTTGGGAATGGGGGATGGTTGATAAGCGCGCAGGCTGAAGAATGAAAAAGAAAAAGAAAAAAAGTAGTTGCGGCTCTGCGGAGTTTTCCGCTGCAGGTTTTGCTCGGTGCATGGGAGGGGTTCTTGCTTATTCGCTGCTTGCGTTATTGTGGGAGTTTGTGATGTCTATTATTGAAACGTGTGATATGTGATTGGGAGGGTTTTTTTTTTTTTTTTTTTTTGCTAGAGTTCGATTTGTGCTTTGATTTAGTGATACCGGTATGGTTTTTTTTTTTTTTTTAGCTTTGGTTTTGGGTTGGGTTGGGTTGGGTTTGTTGGGTTTTGTGGTGGTGGTGGTGGTGGTTGTGGTGGGGGGGAGGAGAGGTACGGTACTTTTTACTTGTAGGGGTTGGGTATGATAGAATGTTATCGGACGGTAGGTCTTAAGTCTGACTGTGAATAAAGCTGTGGTATAATTGGGTTATGTCGGTAGAGGTTTGTGATGTGCTGTGGATTTTCCCATTCTGTCTTGCTGTGGAGTGGGGTATGGTGTATGTGTTTGGGTGTTCATGGGTGGTCACTCGGGATGGTGTTTTTTTTTCTTCTTTTTTGGTTTAACGGGGGGTTTGTACTCGGAGGGGGTGGTAGCTTTAGTTAGATCTATGATCGGTCTACTACCTACCTACTTGAAGCGGTTTTTGCGCGGTTTGATTGGGGGTTTATGATGTGGGTAGTTGTGATGTGCCTGCTACGGGGTACTACGGGGGATATCTATCGTGCGTCTGTTTGTCTACTACGGTAGCAGCTGCGAGGGTCAAGAATCTTGAGAGGGCGAAAGAGATAGGATAAACACGCTTACAGAAATTTTGTTGCTGTGGGATTGGTGGGGTGATATATGGTATCATAGTCGAGATGCTCTAAGGGGACTACCCTGCCCTGGCAACGGCTCGCAAAGATACCGTATTCCACTGGCCAAGCATCGTCGGTTGCTTGGCCCAATGCCAAGGCGCTTGACTACGAATCAAGAGATTGCATGTTCGATCCCTGCCGCAATCAGTTTGGAAGTATCTGGGTGGGACAGTAGGGTAGGTGGTGGAGAAATCTCTTTTTGCCTGACGGATGGAGGTGGGAGAATGCAGGGATCGGAGGTTTTTTGGGGGAAGTGGTGATGGTAGGAAACTGGTAAACAACCGCATTCTTGTTCTTGAACGCCTTTCAAGGAGGAGGAGGAGGAGGAGGAGGAGTCTACGAGTACGGTACTTGGAAGAGTAGGATAATAAGTGATTAGACACAGAGTCGACCTATCCAGTTCTAGTATCTGTGCTTAATTTTTTTTTCCTGATGGTCGAGTG
The DNA here is from genome assembly GCA_003788595.2 of Choiromyces venosus 120613-1. Classification (NCBI taxonomy): domain Eukaryota; kingdom Fungi; phylum Ascomycota; class Pezizomycetes; order Pezizales; family Tuberaceae; genus Choiromyces; species Choiromyces venosus. The sequence goes on along the minus strand of ML120525.1, from coordinate 94,608 downwards.
ATTGATCAGAGAATGAGTAAGCAAACTGTGGGATGAACAAATGCTCTACCGTAGAAACTGCTGGAATTTGCTATCCCCGTCCCAGGATGTCTTAATTCCGGTCCAGTAAGATATCGTATTGCTCGAGATTTTGGCATAAACAATGGATTGTGATTGACTGGTGCTCGTTGGTATAAATTGGGCTATGAGAAACGCTCTTTGAGGTGGAATTCTATCCTCTAACTGGACCGGAATTAACATATGCCGGGACGGGCTTAGCGAATTTCAGCAGTTTCTACTGTACCGTACGGTAGGAGGACGGTAGCTTAAAACTAAATGACGTAGACTGGTGTGGTAGGGGTGCTCTTGACAAACATTTCTCCTATTTAAAGGTCCCTTTTGATCCAACTGATTTTATCTTCACCGACCGATGCCCCCCTAAATCACACTTGGACTCATCTCAAAAACCACTGTGAAGATTTTCACTTTCACTGATTCAATCCCAGCAGCGAATACCTTCCAGAAAAGAAAGTCTCAAGACAACGCTTATATACCATCGACAGCACAAAGATTTGCTCTCAACACTTGCCCCACTGGCACAAGTGCTTTGGCTCAAAACCTGCCGGTACCCGTACAGCCCTTTTGCCCCCCCCCCCCCTTCCTCCTACCTAACTCAATATCAAATAACTATCAGGAAGCAAAACACCCAACAGAAATTCATACCCCAAACCTTCGCTATGGTTCTGGTCCCTTTATAGAATATGCCCCTCACTTTCAAGTGAAGTTCTGCATGAAAGGATACAATATTCTTCTGCATTACAGACCCTCCGGAACACTCCAGGCTTTGTGATGCCGAAAATTTATTCCAGCACCCCCTGATACTCCCTACTCTAACTTCTCTAAGATGGTACTGATGGGCTATATATATACCTTCTCCTCCCGAACCCCTAACTAACCAGTCAAAACTGACAACAAGCCAAATGACAAGACTAATACCCCATCGCCGTCTCCGCTCTAGAACTCGCTTCTACTTTAACCATCACAGCTACAAATGCTGCTGCTGCGGCGATAACCTGGCAAAGATGATCGTGGCACTACGTGGTTTTCGCCAAAGTATCGGGGTGAATTTTGATGCGGAGGGTGAGGATCGAATGGATTGGGAACACGATTGCCCACGAATTATTCTTCGAGAATGGCGGGTCTGGCGAGAGCGGGGGTGTGCAGAGGAAGAGGAAGGAGAAAGGATGGACTGGAGGGTGGAGGGAGATTACATGGATTGGGGAGGGGATTGGGGTATTGAATAGTGGTTTTTGGTTTTTGGTTTCTTCTTCTCGTGCTTGCGGTTGAGGGGGGAAGTGTAAGTAATGGATTGTTTGAACGGGAACTGACTGACTGTTACTGTTGACAATGGCTGGTACATGGGGGAATTACACCGAGTGACCTCTTGTGACTAGCTGCTTCTCGCTTGTGGATACAGAATTCTTGGTTCATCTAATCTCTCTTCAGCAGAATAACACTAACTGCTAGGCCCTGCTCCTCCTCCACCCCTCCCCCTTGAGTTACTCCCAAGCTTTTGCCTCTCAACGACGTGCCGTCTCGCCAGCAGGTACTCTGCTAACCAACCACCTTCACAACGCTCACTGACCTCGCGTGGAAGTTCCGTCTCGAGCATCTCGCAAGCCTGACGCTTCAAAGAGTCGGGCAAGCCTGCCCACCCTTTGTCGAAGGCTGCAAAGCCCATTGCCATATAGACATCTGCTGCGCCTGTGGCTGTTAGATAAAAATGAGACCAGGAAAAAGGGGGGAATTGGAGATAGGTACGTTCTTGAACTCGTTTTTGTTGAACGAAGCCTTCCAGTCCTATGCTAGTTAGGACACTACGGGGGCGATTCCAGTCCTTATCCTTTGGGCGTGGTATCAGTGCTGGTGGTTGTGGAGGTTCGTTGGATTGAGATTGTTCTAAAAGATCGGGATTGGGTTGGTTGCTCTCGTCATACGGTGCCTGAATATCTGGTTCCATGGTATTGTGCCTTGCAATAATCCTTGAACAGTAGATCCACTCAAATACTCGGGAATGGGTCGTAGATCACAGGGAAGCGTACCGTGGGAAGAAGGTTTGGGGGCCGTGAGGGAACATGGGGTAAATGAATGGTGCTGACAACAGCTATAATGCGGGGCTACCCTGGACCGGTCACCTCCATCGAGCCTTCCCACACATCTCAGTGGATTATATGCCTCTGTGTGTGTGCGCAGCCGGGGCGGGCAGGTGTCATGTCTGTGCAAGGTGATATATGTGCTCGAGTAGGGCGGGAGGCGAGATTGGCTGTGAGGTATTTGGAATAAACTCATGCAGGTATCAGTTTAAAGGTAACATTAGTGTAAAACATTGAGGTTTCGAATTCACTAATAACACTTAAGATTCTTTAGGGAGGTGGTCACAAGAACCGAAGTACAACATAGGTAAGAAACGAAAGCAGATAAACATGCTGTGTTCCCACCAAGGCGGGCGGGAAAAAACACAACCTCCCGCACTTCTCCATCCACAATAGCATAGATGTTTCATGCAACACCCACCCCATCAGCGAAATATCGATCCCGCGCAGACTAAGGGGCTGAGAAATAATAATTGGGCTTGTTGCAATATTGCACATTAACCAAACCAGCTAGCTGTGCGCGCCAACCCTCCAATCCCGCATTCAACATGCCACAAAAGCCACTGCCCCACCTTGGATGCAACTAGCAGCTCATTATACTCTATCCCGACGTCCCGTAGCCTTAATGCGCATGCGGCACGAGTGAGTGAACGTGATCTGCCCGAGGCTAGCTATCTCGCTTACCCGAGGCGTACCGGCATGCGTGGCATGAGCCGATGGAGGGGGGGTGCAAGCAGTTGAAGGAGAACCGGAGATGGTATGTGCTACTAGAGGCGGAGAGTATCCTAGACCATTTGCGAATCACAATGCGGGATTTTCAAAGGATTGTGCTAATTTGGAGGATTTGGAGGTGGGCACGGACTTATTTGAATGGTAATATGCAGGCCTCTTTGAGTGTGTTTCCTTCCATTTCTTTCTTTCCTTCTTGGCGAAGGTGGGGTTAGAGGGGCGTTATTAAGGCGTGCGGGAGCGAGGGAGGGATGGGAAAGGGGAGCAGAAAAAGATTGGATGAGAAGTTATATATGAATACAAAGGGGAAGGCGAAGAAGAAGAGGAAGCATTAGCATGTGAGACATATGTTCCAGATTGGCCATTCCGACGGGAGACGGCTGTGCCTGCGGCATGTGTAGTCTTTTTGGGACTCCTTTGGCAATTACCGATAGAGTACCTTGCTGGGGGACAAACAATGTTCTGTAGATGAGTGGGGGCGCCCCCGTAGTTTTTGGGTGTGTTACCAGGTTTTGATCATGAAATATCACTCGGATAAATGTTGTAGGCTCATTTCTGCTTGAATTAGATTCTCATCAGGGCCAATGCTGCATTTCTATACTTGTGGGGAAAAGCTAGGGCTGAGTTTTTCCTTTTGGAGCTGTGGAGACTGGAGAGTTCCGGGGATCGGAGGCATGATACTTGGTCTTGGCTCGTTCGTGTCGGGATGGGTGGGCATTTTGAGATGGACGGGGGGAACGCTTCCTTTGATCGTATGGGAATACGCAACTCGGGAATGTGAGTTTTCGCAGGTCTGAATTGTGAGGGGATTTAGAGTTGGCTAATGGAAGTCGTCACTTATGCCATCGGGCGTTGACAGTACGATAGCCTTTATCTCGATATGATACCTGGTTTGGCGCGCATGTGGTTTGCCCTACGTCTGACTTACTCTTGGCTTTACCTGGCTCTTACGTTTTCTCCGACGCTTTCGGAATAGCGCTACGGTACCTCTTTCTCTCTCGGGAATCAGCTTTTGTGAAGACTTTCTCAAGCTCCTGTCATGAGTGTTCGTCCATTCGCCAATTCCTCTCCGGACTGCTTGCGCTCAGGCTTTCCCGCAGTATTCCGTCTTCTGGTCGATTGTTGGTGAGTTTTCATTCGAACATTGCGTTACATTGCTTGCAGCTACGGTGGTATATAGATTATCGCATTTTTCAGCTAAATAATAAAAAACCCTCAACGAGGCTTTCCTCTTGTCAACAGTGATTTATTTTATTACGTTGCTAACGGAGGAATAAAAAGACTTCTATTTTTTTTTTTAAAAAAACTTATTATCCCTATACTAGACTACTAAACTAGATGGGAAACCAAAGGAACTTCAACTACGATAGGCATCACCACCGCCAACCAAACAATAATACATGCCCGAATAACAGCCTTCGAAAAAAACTCAAACTTGGATATAGTAACGACGGTTCCCCCCAGCATCGACATGCCATCGTAATCTTATGCCTAGATGTTGAGAATGGCGCTACCAGGTTTGCAGGATAGAGGATGTTGTTGGTGTATTGGTTGGTCTTCCGTTGCTGTTGTGTTGATTTTCCATTATTTTTGCAAGAGTGTTTGGAGGATGGAGGATTTTTTTCTTAATGATGATTGTTTACCGTGACGGGTGCGGGTTTAGTGTAAGAGCGAGCAGTAGTAGATTTCCGAGGGTTGCTGTCTTGTTTGCTTGTGTATGGGACTCTATCGATCACTTGTTAGATTCCATACTCAGGAGGAGATGGAGGAGGGTGGGGAGGGGGCATTACAACACAAGTTGACATCCAACCTAGTATCATCCAACAACAAACGCACAACATCCACATGCCCAGACCCACACGCATGCGACAAGGCCGTGCGCCCGGTGCGGTCAATGGAGTTGACGTCAACCCTCTCATCATCAATCAGCAACTTGACCGCGTCAAGACGATTATGCCTGCAAGCGACAGAAAACGGCGTCTGCTGCTCCGAGTCGCGCGTCTCAGGATCGATGCCGCAGTCCAGTAGCACGCGCAGACCCGCCTCGTCGAGCGTCATGACCGCGTCGTTCAGCAGCGCCCCGTGGCCGACGAAGCTGAGGACGCCGCGGTCTAGTAGGCGCTTCACGATCTCGGTGTCCCCGCGCGAGGCCGCTGCGTATAGCGCTTGCTTGCATATCGGCGCGGCGCGCTCGCAGACGCTGTCGATCAGAGCGGTCTTGAGGAGTCTGGCCATCCGGTGGTTCGTGCGAAGGAGGGCGTTCAGGTCGCGGGGTTCCTGCTCGCGCGCGATTTGGAGGATTGTTTCGTTGGGGAGGCTGAGGAATGACATTTTTTTTACTTTGTTTTGTTTTATTTTGTTGTTGTTTGTGGGGTGATGATGGATGGAGGGATGGGTGGGTAGATAACGGCGTGGTGTTATTTTTGGGTGATGACAGGAATAAAAAGTGGGGTGTAAACTCGAAGTAAGTGGTGATGATGTCTTCTCGTCTTGTTTGCCTGAGCCGGACTGTTTTAGTAACGTTACACACTCTCTATTCATTCCATCCATTCAGACAGGCAAACTCTCGGAGAGAGAGCACCATATCGTCAACCCGCGGACCGTAGGCCCACGGAAGGGAGAAGAAAAGCAACAAGAATAACAGATGTTACTTACGACACTGTAGATTCCTTCCTATCCCTTCTCAAACACTCGCTCCTCACCGCTTCGTAGCTGTAGACAGGGTATTTGCGAAAAACTCGAAAGCCGTATAGTACGATGAAAGCTCTTCGATTTATGATTTTTTTTTTCTCCGAGGATGAATGGAAGGAATAGAAGGATAGTGGGGTAGCAGTAGGAGAATGGCAGATGGGAAGCGGTGTGCCTGTGCTGTGCTGATCAGTTTGTGCTTGGCGGGAGGGGTTGTAGGGGTGGTAGTAAGCTACAGCATCATACCTACCGCAGGCAAAAAGTCTCGGTGACATTACGACACCAAAAACAGCGAACCCCAGCTGCTCGCGGCTTAGGTATTTTTTTCCAACCTGACCCTACTACGCATCCGGCTATTAGACTATGGCTTTTCCCCTCCTCTCATGCCAATCAATCCAGTGAAGAATTTGGAAAAAAGAAAAAAAAAGTTGTGTAAGTTGGTTCCCCAAAGTAGTTTTTTTTTGATGTACCGGAAAGTGCCCATGTCGACTTTTGAAGGCTGATGACTGGAACCTGGTAAAAGTGAATTGGCATTTTCTAGTGGATGTGAAGAATGATTTGAGCGGATTTGTGTGCTTTGTTTTTTTTTTTGAAGTAATTCCACGCGCGGGTTGGGGGGGGATTAAAAGTGGTGAGTTTTGGTTGCGAAAAGGCTGTTTCACCGGGACTTTTTTTTTTGCCTGGGTGATGTGCGGTATGGCTGGACGAAGGAGGAAAGGGGGAGGGAGGGAGTGCTGTTTGTTTGTTCTGGATATCGTAACTTTTATCCTTTTTCGCAAAAAGTCGGATTCGTGTCTAAGGAGGGTTTGTTTGTTCGACTTTTGCTTAAAGTGTGGAGGTTTGGGGGGGGGGTCTTTGTGCTCTCTTGTTGGCTTGGTTGGCCCTTAGCTCCCATGCGACTTTTACGAAAGGATATGGTATACTTTGTAGCGTAATTAGGGAGTTTGGGCGGTGGGAGGTAGTTGATTGCTCATTCTCAACTTACTGTACTTTTTGGTACTAAGTGATGCTGGATAGGGTACCGTATGAGAACTTTTTTTTTTTGGACTACTGTGCCGATACTCGTATCATTTCATTCAGGTACGATTGTACTGTACTGTGCCTACCTTCGCAAATCACACTTTTTGGCATATCGTAACGGTATCATACGGGGAATTGAAGTATGGGAGGGTAAGGTGGTTGAAGTGGCTTACTGTACGGTACACTTGAGATGTTTGCTTGAGGATTTGATAAAATTGTTATCTGCGCTTGGATAAGGTAAGCAATGGAGCGTGAGGTGGTAATTTTCTTGGGTTAGGGTACACTACGGGTAGGGGTTTTGGATAGGGGGGGAAATGGAGGAAACAGCTGGGATGAAATTACAGTATTGTACTGGTTGTTTGTTTGCAATTTGGGTGTTTTTTTCTTTCTTTTTTTTTGGGGGGGGACTATGATCTGGGGAAGGGTGGGGATATGATATGGTTAAAGCTTGTTTGCACGAAATTGCGAAATTTTGTGCTGTGCCTCTTTCCCCTGATACCGGATCACAGTCTCGCTGTGCCAGGTGGATTTCTTGGGATTGCAGACAGTACTGTACCATCGAGACAAGAAAGTAACCAGACACAAGCGGAAATATTTATTTACTAAAGGGTTATAAATGTCTCCACTGACAATAATCTCAATAAACTATTTACACCTAATACTAGATCCTATCCCAATCTAATTGTTCCATTCCTCTCTAGCAATTCCCATTACCTCCTCCTCAGTTCTTGGCTTCATCTCTCTAAACCTCCTCTTTAGTTGTAGTTTGAACATATGCTAAACATTTTCAATTGAATTCATGCCTAGTGATTTTGCAGGCCAATTTAACTTTATAATACCATGAGACTGATAAAAGTTTTTCAGTAATACTAAATGATGAATACTATGACCATCCTCTGCAAGCTGGTACCCTCATCCATTTTCAGGAAGGATTCAAAAAAGGGGAGGAGATAAGGCTCAAGAACATCTCTCCAATAAATTGTTGACTATTAAGACCCAGTTTATCATAAGGGAATATCTGTTTAGAGGGTATTTGATGTCAAATATACATAAGTAGTATATGTCACAAATCCTTATTTCTATGTACCAAGTGTTAGTATTCTTACTAGTGGTCATGCTCCCCATATACATCTATATGAAGCTGAGATAAATCACATTTCAGAAAAGATTACCAATAACCTGAATTAGATGATACATGAGTTCATTCAGTTGTAACTGTATTGGGCACAATCCTTCTTGCATCTATTAGAGGACAAGAATGATTGGATTTACTTTGTTATATGTTTTACTTAGTTTTTATAGTAACTGAACTAATGGCAATAATTGGTGGAGGACTTTCTTAATATAATTATGTTATTTATTTTAAGAAGTCATCTTATTAATGGAATTTCTGCAGAGGAATTCAAAAGGTTGCAAGATGGCTGGATTATAACATTATAAGGTTTCTTTATATTTCTTTAAGTTTCTAGACTAAACCCTATTGGTGGTGATCAGATATGTAGCTTATATATACCTTTAGATTAATAAGAGGCTAGCAATGAATATATAAGGCCTAGGGTTCTCTATATTCATTAGTTTCTTTATACAATCACTTATACACATAAGCTACTACTTGGTTCACAAACTAAAGTCCTAAATGTGTAATAAACCTATATCCTACAATGGTAGGTTGAAGACTGTAATGGGTGCACCTTAAGGGAAGATGAATCTCAAGTTTGCAACTGCACTGAAGTGACTCAAGGATCAAAAGCGAAAATCAACAGTAGAGTAAAGAAGAATCAAAACAGTAAAACTTAATATTGTTAAGCCACAGCTTCACTCAGTAAGTTTCTCAAGAGGTAGTTGATTGTCAGAGTAGAGTAGGACTCGCATATAGTTTAAGTAGAATATAATATACTGTCAGTTCCCACCCATCACTACTCTAACTTAATCATGAGCATACCCATCTCCTCCAGGCTGACCAACACACACCACTAAGGACATTATTCCCTTGTAGAAGTTGGCCTGCTCTAGCTAAATCTCCTTCTGATATTAAGTGTTTCAAGCACTGCATCTCTAATGTGACTGCAGGAGAAAAACTCTTCATATAGTTGACATGCTAGTAGCGAACTATCATGCAACTGAGGAGACATACCACTGATGAACTCTCATACCCATATGCATTTTATTTATGCAAGCCTTTAGTAGACATAGCTTTCACAATTGAGCTGAACATTCTACTTCATTCTAATCTGGTCTTTACCTAATAGGAAAGTCTACTTGGCTCCCCAGCAGTGTACCTTAGTGATTGGCTTGGTGGGTGCTACCCACAGTCAACTCCCTGAAAGTACTGCTACCATGAAAAGAATCATGCTTTTAGAGTTCTCAAACAACTCCAATAGTCTTACAGTGATTGGGTATGAGTTGTGTCTATGTGCAATCCACCTACCCAGAGATGCTTCACCATCTTCTGGGCTACCCCAGGACTACCCAGGAGGCTCTTGACTACCCTTCTGGTATTACATTAGTAACTCCTTCAGTTCTTATCCATTTTGTACATATTTGGTACCAGAAGATAGAACTTCTTCTGGACCACACCCTATACTCTCTCATATATCCTATAGAGAGTATCCAGTCAGATGGACAGTGATAACCTATACAGTGTTACAAGAGTGCCTTCACTCAATTCCTTTTATTAGGAAGGGAGCAATTCAACAATCATAAGCCCATGACATGCGGTCCTTACACTGGAGCCGCAGGGGGGTGTTAGTAATACCTCTATAAAATCCTGGAGCATTCAGAGCCCTGTAGCTCCTCCTATAGCCCCCCAAAGGCTACTAGGTTTGTAGCCTTTAGATTTTACCGGAGTGCCCATTCCTTATAGGACTGCCCCCTGCTCCAAGTAAGTACCTCTATGTGCTAGGTAGGGTAACTTGAGTGCCATGTCAGGGTAACTCAGACCTTACAGCAGGGTAACTCAGACCTCATGTCAGGGTAACTCAGGCCTCATTACACAAGCCTTTCCTGAACCTACCTTTGATACTATAATCTTATAGCATGCATTGTTGTCCACTATAGTGAACCAAACTATCCTTACCCATTGACCTCAGGGCCTCCAGTATGGGTATAAGAATAGTTTACTGTAAGACACCCTCTGGTAGGTCATTACAAAGACTCTGCTGATCCTTGAATGAACTTGTGAGAACAATGCCTTACTCGTAACAAGGTTGTGGCTCGGCCGCCACAACCCCCCAAAGCTAGCTCACTCACTTTTGGGGGCACTCTATAGAGTGCCTGCCAGCTCAACATAACTTCCCGGCTCAACATCACTTTGTGGCTCAACATCACTTTGCGGCTCAACATCACTTTAAACCTTACCATAACTTTGTATATTAATATAAGTTAAATTTTAATCTAATAGAATATAACTATTAAAAGAATTTAATCTAAATAAAATTCAATCTCTTATACATTCTTGACTATTCTATTACACCTCCATCAAACATCTTCACAACACAACTCTATCTACAATTTCAAACCTCGATCATTTTATTATCACCTCTTCACCAATCAGTCCTTATGCATCCTCTACCTTCCTTTATTCTACCAAGTCAGAGAGTTGAGCCTTATAATGATATTGAAATCCACATACAGGCTGCTCTCCGCTCACTTCAGACCTTAGAACAAGATACACTAAATATTGCAGCAGCAGCACGGGAATTCGAAATACCCGTTTCACGCCTAAGGGCACGCTGGAAAGGGCGTCAATCTAAACAGGACCGACCAGGAACCAACAAAATACTATCCAGTGATCAGGAGCTAGCTGTATGTCAATATCTTGATTGTTTAGACAATGTTGGCACAAGTGTCAGCTTACCAATGCTTATGGGTTGTCCCAATGCGATCCTCCAAAATGCTCATTCGGGATTGTCACCTGCACCAGTTGTTGGAAAACATTGGGCCCAACGCTTTCTTAGCCGATATCCTACCTATCATATCCGAAAACAGTGCACTATTGATGCTGACCGTAAGAATGCACATCAACCTGATGATATAAGAGAGTGGTTCGAGAAGTATCAAACTACATGCAATGCATTCAATATTAGGATTGCAGATTGGTACAACTTTAATGAGATGGGCTTTCGTATTGGGATTGGACGTGATCAATGGATCATTACTCGTGATCCAGATTGTCAGTCTTACCTGAGAAGCTCTACCAATCGGGAACTTATTTCAGTATGTGAAACTATCAGTGGGGATGGTTTTGTTCTCCCTCTGATGATTATTATTCCTGGTGTCATCCACCAAGAACCCTGGTATACAACAACAAATATTCCTGATGACTACCTTGTGGGGACTTCAGAGACTGGTTACAGCAATGATGATTTGACAATGAAGTGGCTTATACACTTCGAAAGGTTTTCATCCAAGCGGCTAGTCGGTGAATATCGACTTTTAATTCTCGATGGTTTTGGTTCCCATTGTACAAAACAGTTTCTAGACTACTGTGATATTCACAAAATAATAGTCTTCTGCCTCCCACCCCACACCAGTCATCTATTACAACCACTGGATGTTGTAGTTTTTTAGCCATATAAGCATTTCCATGCTGAGGCAGTTGAGGCTGCAACGCTTACATGATGTGACAATTTTGATAAGGCAGAATTCTTGGATACTATCGATTCCATTCGCCTACAAACCTTCAAGTCATCTACAATCTCCTCAGCCTTCTGTGCAACAGGCTTAATTCCATATAACTTTCCAGAGATCGTAGGACAACCTCGAGAAGTCGGACAACAAATTCCGATCCTTATCATTCTCCTTAATTCCTTCTTCTGCTTCTCCGTTCCAGATTGACTCTGACATTACATCGACCTGAACCTCATTATTGACGAAGCGCATTGAACCTTTATTGCTATAGTCCT